>VZTB01008355.1:49235-127627 GCA_013397245.1 Thryothorus ludovicianus
ACTCGCCCCCGGAGGCGCCGCACGGGATGCGGAGGCCCTCCCTCCCTCACTCTCATCCCCGCTCGTGTTTCCTCCATTTCCCACTGCAGGCCCGACGCGCTCCCCTTCGCCCTCCCTCCCGAGCCCGCGGCTCACCTTGAAGATGGCGTAGCCGGCGGCGGTCTCGAACAGCACCAGCATGGCTGCGGCGGGAGGGGGGCGCCACGTGCGCCGCCGCACCGGGCCCGCTCAAGCACGCGCGCGCCGCACGGCGGAGCCGGAACCGGAAGCGGCGGCGGCAGAGGAAGCGAGTGCGCGCGGGGAGCGGAAGCGGTGGGGCCACCTTCCGCCCGCGAGCCACGTGGCGGGGCCGCGCCCGCGCCCCCGCCCCCGCCGCGGGTTCGAGCCTCGGGAGGCACAAACGCGCGGGAGCTCGGGAGCCGCCGGTGTGGGCATGTGGCGCCTCAGCCGAGCTGTCCTCGCTGTCCCCGCTGTCCCGGGTGCCGCAGCTGGCGGCAGGATCAGCCCCCATGGACAGGAAGCGGGTGGCCGTGCTGGAGGCTTTGTTTCCCGAGCGGATCCCGCAGCGGGTGTGAGCGGGTGGTCCCCTCGGCGACCCCGAGCCGGACCGGCCGCGGTGCTGGGGCTCAGCCGGCGCTCCCGGCCCTCCGCACATGGCGGGCTGCGTTCTCTGCCCGCTCCTCTCCTGCAGCCTGACTTGCAGTCCATCGCACAGAAAACTGTTCCTTTACGCGTTGTTGACCGAGTGCGGTTGTGTGTGTTTAAAAGCTTGGCTTCGCCGACAGACAAGCACCAAATCCTGCTCGTACCAACCGCGCGTTCTGAACGCTGCGTGTTCCCCCGCGCTGCTCTGGTCTCCCCGGGGCACAGGCAGCTCTGTCCGGGGCAAGGCAGGGCCGGGGGCGCTGCGGCGGCCACTCGTGCCCCTCCTGCTTCGGTGGCACCTCCTGCTTTGTCCTCGGCACAGCCCGGGTGTGCGCAGCGCGGTGCCTGGCTGACCTAGTTCCGCGCCGCCGCCCTGCTGAGGAGCCGAGCAGCTGCCGGTGGGAGGCAGGCGGGAAGCGCCCGGCCTTGCCCTCAGAAACCCCACAAATTTCACCGGCAGGGTTATCTGTACGGGAAACAGGCAGAGATTTTCCTGCCCGCAGGAAGAGAAGCTCCAAGAAGCGCTTGGGTTTTGATTTGTATCAGACATTCATTGCTGCATTTTATGCAACCATCTGTATGAGTCAGCACGCCTTTGTTTCCTACGTGTAAGGAGTATGCTGGAAAGCCAATAGTAAGACAAAACTGTGGACTTGCATAATTCTGAAGATTTTTTTTTTCCAAAGGAAAGACTTTGGTGCTTTACATATCATAACCATTTTTTTTTAAACCCTGCAGCCAGTAATATTAAAAAAAAAAAAAACTCAAGGAGGTAGAGAATTTCCAAGTTCCACCTAGTTTTAAAGTACTAGTTCTGGCCGTGCTGGCAGGGGCAGTACTATTATTATGTAAGAGCTACTGTTACTTAGCTGGCTGCCCTAGAACACTGCATTCATCCTGTTTGCTAACACTAACCCCTCTCAGGCAAGCAAATTGGCATTATGAGATTACAGATTGTTCTTAGGGTAAAGTCTGCTTTTTTAAGAAATCTGTTTCTGAAGCTTTGCACAGACTGTATGTGTGAGCCAATAGCTTTGAGAAAACCTCTTACAGCTGTTGGCTTCTAAACTATATAGCAGCTTTAGAGAAATTAGTCAACAGAGGTTAACTTTATTGGCTTCAGGTGACTGAGATTAAGTGCAGATAGGGAAATAAGAGACATTCTGAAACACCTGAGAATTCAGTGAGGTTATTAGGGCAAGTACCATTGGTAGTGCATGTGATTGCAAGGCTGACTTTGGGTTTTGTGGGAAGAAGCTTGTGTGAATATGTTTGGTATTTTAAAAAAAGCTTTTGTTGTTTTCTCTTTAAGTGCATTCTATGTTGAATTTGAGCTGTCAAAAAAAGCAAAGTGGGAGCTTTAGTGCTGTATGTCCACAGTTTTCACAGGCTCAGCAGAGATTAACTTTGAAGATCCTGTACAAATCTAGCTTGTATCTTGAAGAGCTAATGGAGTAAGAAGAGAGTCAAGAAAGGAGGTGTTACGTTAGTGTGTATGCTGATGAGCATATTCCAACCCTGTATCTTTATGGCTATTTATGTGGATAGGTAGCTGCATTCTGACTCATGTGAGTGTGATCTTTTATTATGGGGTTACACGAAAAAATTGGGTCTGTGCCAGAGTCTGAGACTTTGGCCTTAGCACTGTAAGGCTCTGTTTTAAAAAAACCCTTTAAAGTTTATAAAAAGCAGTAATGTTCAGGATAGAATATTTGTCATTTTCAATTCTGTTAGTATTGTGTGTTGCTGTGGAGCCCTTGCATGGCTTATTTTGGTGCTTTGTGTGTGTTATTAAGCTCATAATGAGCTCTTACTGTGAGCTTGGCATAGCATGAACGTATTTGGCTTTTCTGACTGCTTGGCCTTGCTTAAGAATGATCATCTTCATTCTGTAGCTCTGTATAGCATTTGTTTTGGTTCTCTTTGTTTATTTTTTCCCTCCCTTGTTAATTCTGAATTGTTTTAACAGTTGTGATTAAAACTAATTCCCATGCATCTAGATACTGATTGCTCCACTGGCTGGTAAAAGTGCACCTCTTGGTGTAGCTGTGTTTCTAACTTGGCATTCAGTGACATGCAGAAACGCAGGCACAGAGTGCAGCTGCTTTGGTGTTTGCTGTTATTACAGGGGAACATGGCACACAGAGCATTGAGCTGTTTGTGTTAATGAATGCCCCCTGCCCAGAGCTAATGAATGTACTCTGCCCTTTCCCTAAGGTAGCTGGTAAAGTTAACACTCTGTTTGACAGTGTGGGCATAATAATCTCTTATTTCAATTTAGCTAATTTCTGTTGCTTCATTGATTTTACTTTATTTTTATGGTTCTCATGTGTGGGGTTTGTTTTTTGTTTTTTTCTACTTGGTGGCCACTTAGAGCTAAGTATATGCCTATGCCAGCAGTGATGCCATGCAGGAGTTGCCTGAGTTGTAGAGGGGATGGTAGGAGTCCATGCTATAGTCCAAACAGCTTGCAGCCTAAATGTAATCTTTTAGGTAGCTGTTGCTTCTTGTGCAGACCTCTGAATAGCCATGCTGTGCCAATGTAAAGCAGGGCACCTGTTCTGTTTTAATGACATCTTTGCAAATTTGTTCAAATGCAACTGCCTGGCTGCAGATTTGCTTAATACATGCGGATCCCATTGCTTGCATGGTTTCAATGACTTTAAAAAAAGGCAAACTGTGTCTAAAGAGAAAAGTGAGTTTTGTTGTGACATATTCTCTTTGTAAACACCTTAGCAAGATATTAGAGGTAGGCATAATGAAAGTGAGTTTTGCTCCAGGATTTGCTCTTGTGGGAAGGGTTGTGTGACTTCATGGAATTGTCAGGGTCAGAAGGGCCCTCTGGAGACCACGGCAGGTGACACAGGAACGTGTCCCGGTGGTGTTTGAATGTCTCCAGAGAGGGAGACTCCGTGACGTCCCTGGGCAGCCTGTTCCAGTGCTCTGCCACCCTCAGTGTAAATAAGTTCTTTCTCAAGCTGAGGTGGAACTTATTATGTTATCGTTTATGCCCGTTGTTCCTCGTGCTGTCACTGGGCACCACTGAGAAGTGTCTGGCACCATCCTCTTGGCGCTCGCCTTTGAGTTTCTTATGTGCATTCATGAGATCCCCTCACAGTCTCCTCCAGGCTGCACAGGCCCCGCAGTCTCTCTTCGTAAGAGACGCGCTCCAGACCGCTCATCATCATCTTTGTGGCCCCTGCTGGACTCTGCCCAGCAGCTCCGGTCGCCACGGTGCCCCTAACGTTCGGCGGTTCATCCAACGGCGCTGCCCGCGCTGCCGCGGCCCCGTTGGAGCCGGTGCGGGGCCGGGCGGGGCCGTAGGCGGAGCCCAGCCGGGAAGCGAGCTCCGGCGCACCGGAAATCCCGCCCGTGCCGCGGCCCTGTGTTTGCGCTGCGGGCAGAGAAAGGAGCGGAGCGCCTGCAGCGGCCCAGCCGAGCCTGCCGCACGACACGGGGCCGAGCCATGTCTGACCAGGTACGAGNCGCGACCGCCCGGAGAGCGCCGGGGGGAATGTTTCCCTTGGGGAGTGTGTGTGTACGTGTGGATGCCGATCTCCGGCCTCGGCCAGATTCGGGCCACGCTCCCCCTGCATTTTAATCCCTTTTTCCCCTTCCCTCGGGGTGTTTGGCGTGGAGCGCGGGCGGGCTCCAGGCGGGGATACTCGGGGGCCGGGGCGGCGTCCGGACGGAGCGGGATCGCCGCCGGGGCAGCCCCGGCCCTGGAAAGCCGGGAGTGCAGCGAGGGGTGAGCCGTGTTGCACAACAGTTGTTTCCTTTCCATTTCCCGGGTGTGTGGTAGGATGCTTTGCCCCCGAGTGGGCTTTGTGCGGGCTAGGCTGGGCTTACCAGGTGCTCTGTTCGCCCTAGGAACGCGAGAGCCTGCTTTTCTCCCCCTCCTTTCTCAGTTGCGCGTTGCTTGTATGTATTAAACGCCCCGTCCTTTATCAAGGCTCTGTCCTGCTTTCTCTCCAAGTAATATTCTCGTTATGTCCCCGTCATTTCTGTCTTCTGAGCCGGGGACTCAAGTAGTTGCTTGTACCCCAAGTTCCTGGGTTGCTCGGCCTGGCATGTATGTAGTTCTTTGCTAACAACCATTGCTTTAGGCTACGTGACCTGCTGGTGGAAAGTTAAAACAGCGTTCCGGTTTTAATTTGTATTCTGTTTTGCTTTATTTTTTTACATTGTCGTCACGGGGCACTGTTTTCTAACTTTGATTTTTCCCAAAGCGTAACCATCGCTATAACGTATCGTACCTCCAAATGTTTCTTGTAGTGCTGTGAAGTCAAGAATAGTACTGGTGCCCGCCAGGAAATTAAAAGCCCCCAGAGACAAGGCTTAGTGCGTACCGTGTCTGCTCTGGGGAGTAGCCTTGGTGCAGTGTGAGCGGTGAAAAGAAGCCAGTGCTGTGTGCGCTGGTGGTCTTCCTCCCCGCCCCCGACTTGGCAGCACAATGCAGCTGACAATGGTGCTGCTGCCTCTCTGTGCCTGGGAGAGGGGCAGCTGCGAGCGCAGCGATGGCCGCCTCCTAGGAGGACACATTGCCCCTGTAGTAAAATACGCAAAAGTGACTGCATTTAAAACAAAACAAACAAAAAAAAAACCAATCCCACCAGCAATTTCTGAACTAGATTTTATAGACAGGTGTTCACGTGACTTGCTCTGAGTTGTCTGCATACGTGAACCAAGGCGTGTTTTAACAAATAGCAGCTTTTATTAGTTAGGTAAATCCTTCTCCAGGCTGCTGGAGAAGTAGTTCTGCTACAACACACACTTGTCTTTGGGACTGCTTGAAGTTTGTAAAATTCCATGTATGTGATGACCTGTTGTGGCTATATATCTTAAAAGTCTGTGAATAAGCACCCTGCTATTTATTTTTAATGGATAAGCAAAACACTGTTAGACGTTGTGTCATTCATTTCTAGGGGACTGTGCAACGAGAGCTAAACAGATGCTAAAGTAGAAGGATAATGTAAGGTTATGCAGCAGTGTAAATTTCATTCCTCTGTTCATCAATTCTACAAGAATAACTGCATTACCTGAAATTGTGAATTGCTTAGAATATTGTTCTTTCTGGCCCTGGAATTAAGAGGGGGTGTCATTTATCACCAGGAAAAGAAGGGATTACTTTATTTTCAATGGGAAATTGACTTTTATGATAAGTAAAAATGTTTGAAAGGGCAGACTTCAAAAAAACACATGGTTGCTTAGTAGGATCTAAGCAAAAACAAAACAAAATACAAATTGTTTTCCTCTCCCTTCAGGTGTCTTAGGCTGTTTTTGCTTTGTTTGAATCTAAATGTTATCTGTTCATATACTGCTGATAAAGAATGCTATAGTTTGTATGTATGTTTTCCACTCCTATAAAAAAAGTAAGAGTTTATTTGCTTAATTAGGAAGTATGTTTTTACTTCTATTCTTCTAGCAATTTTGATTTTGTTTTTCTTTCTTTAAAGTGCTGAGTATAGGGGTTGTTTTTTTAAGGTTAGATATTGAAGTTTGAGCCCTTTTGAAAATTGGAGGAGGAAACTTGCAATATGTTGCCTCTTAATGTTTGTTTTGTGCGTTTTGTTTTTGTTAGTTGCAATAGCAATACCAGTGTGTTTCATCCAAGAAACTTTGTGTGCTTTTTAGGGTTGTTATATACATGTGAGACAGTGCTAGGAGCCTTATTTTGTGCTCTTTAGGAAAACTGCAATGAAGCCTTTAAAACCTTAGGCATCTAATGAAAAGTTGGAGACTGGAGTGTTGTGGTATTTCTGTTCTCTTTGTATGGTGGTCTTTTTCATGTCTTGTTTCATGAGGTACCCTAAAGCATCTGTTCTTTTCACAGGACAAGAAGTCTGGAGGCTTGCTTGTTAATTGCTGAACCAGGATTTTCTTAATGAATGCTAGTAGTTTTAACAACTTTGCAATCTCCTTCCTTTCTTTATTTGTGTTTTTGTGTTGCCTTAAACATTTGGCATTGAATGGCAGTATAGTTCACTGACAAACTGCAGAGAGCATTTTCAGACTTGCTGGGTCTTGTATCCTTATGTAAAATATTTTGCTCCTATTTTAAGCTGTGATTATTGGCACTTCTATTATTTGATTTGCTGTTATTTCTCTTTTCCTGAAGCAACAGCTTTCTTTCCTCTTATTTTGTGGATGAGAGGTTGTGGAGCTTTAAATGAGCATCTTTATGGTTTGAAGAGTCCAATTCCCTCTGCTCATTCTAACGTTTGCTGCTTTCCCTATTTGTTTTAATACTGGAGCCCTCTTTCCTTGAGGGTAGGAATCAAATATGAATCATAGTTTCATCACTCATATTGGCCACAGGCACTGTCACAGTAGCAATGATTGTTAGTAATACCTTGTAGAGGATGATTTGATTTGGAAGCCTGAGTAGGTAGATCTGTTACAATGTACAGAACTATGTAACTACTACAAGTACTCTCTACTGCTGGGATAATATGCTGTCATGCTATTTGTAAAGTAAATTTAGACAGTGACTGACCTGAAATGTCACGTAAAGGGAGAGAGTGTTCTTACAAATTCTTCAGTAATAGTGAAACAGGAGCTAGTTTTGAAGTTAAGACTTCAGATCAGTAGAGATCTGAATCTTGCTCTGATTCCTAGATGTTAGTAATACTGAATAAAGACATTAAAACTGCCGTTTGTGCAAGTTTTCAGAACAAGTTGCAGATTCTTGTTTTGCTTTTCTTCTGGTCAGGACTGAATACCAGTATGTTCCTATTCCTGCAAATAGTCCCAGAAGCTTGGAGTCCAAATAAGTTAGGGAAAACTTGCTGGAGAACACAGGTGGTCTGAGTGTTACCCATTAAAAACTCCTTTCATGCTTCTAAAGTGACTTGCTTGAAGGCCTGTGTGTGTCAGGCTTCTTGAAAGCCTGGATTGAGTTTTTGGATTTGAGCTTGGATGGTGAAGCAGTTCCTGTGGTTCAGGTTGTGCCTGGATGGGTATTCTAAAAATAAAAGGTGCTCAAACCAGGTGGAGTCTCTGGCTCATACTTCTTTCCATTGTAGAAATTGTATTGATCTGGGTTGGGGCAGTGAATCAAACTGATAGAGAGAACACTTCCTCCCTTTCTTTACTCCAGATTGAGGCTGGTACAGATGGAAGGGTGTTTGATGGCTTACCCTATGCCCTTCCCTGATCTTTCAATGTTCAAAGAAATGGTGTGTGTTTAACTCCTCTAAGGAGGAGGGGAGGAAAAAACTTAAAGTTTTAATCTGGAGATAGAGACCTAGCTGGATGGACTTGAGAGAAGGTTAGTATTTTGTGTGGTTTTGGCATTTGATCCTAAATTTCAAATCCAACTATACCAGGGATAGATTACTGTACATTTAGCAAAAAGTCCCTTTTGGGATGGGAGCCTGTGGTAGGCACCTGTACATAATTTGTTTATTTTGTCTACAATGTTAAGCAGTAAGATAATAAAAGGAAGATTTCAATAGTGATCAGCAGGGTACCTGTGGTTATGACTACTTGGGAACAATTCTTCATTGAGCACCATCCAGACCTGATGTCTGTGTAAAATCCCTTTGTCCTGTAGGGGAACATAGCTAAAGGCCTGATGCAGGATATGTAGTGACAGACAAGGAATGGGGTTAATAATGCCTGATTTCTCACTTGTTTCATCTGTCAACCAGTAACATGAATACTCTGATGTCCATAATTAATGTCTTAGAGTGTATAACACTTAAAGCCTTTTGATGAGCTTTAGTGCTCAAGTTGTTGAATCAAACTTGTCTCTACAGTTAATTCTTACCCTGGAAAGATATCAAAACACTATAGTGCTTGGAACTGCACCTTTTACAACTTTGAAGTGTTGTGGTCTTAAAACAAACGTGTTAGAAGGAAGCTCTTTTGTTGTTATAGAAAAGAAGGTAGCTGACCAGCCTTTTGAAAATAAGGACTACCTTTGATGCAATGGCTTGAAAAATGTTTGCATGGTTCACTCTCTTTAAGTTGGTAGTGTCACAAATGCTTTTTGTTTACTCTCCTCACAATGTTCCTTTTTTCTGTCAAATATCTGAGCCTCTTAGTATGCTTCTTGTGGGTTTTTTGCAGTTTGTTTGTTGTCTAGGAGTTAGAGCTATAAAATCCTACTTTTTATTTTTGTATGTCATTATTTCTGGATGATGCTTCTCTCATCTCTTATTTTTTTATGGTGTTTCTTTTCTCTCATTAAATTTCTCACAGGTAGACAGACAACCTTTCATAATGCTGTGTTGCTGTTATTTTTGTGCACACACACACACAAAGAAAGAAGACACCTTGAATAGCCTGGCTTCACAAAGTAAAGAGGATGACAGCTGCTGTACTGTCCAGTGAAAATAATGAAGTATTGAAATGGTCAATTTTTTTTATGGTTTTCTTGTAGGAAGCAAAACCTTCAGCTGAGGACTTAGGAGACAAGAAAGAAGGAGAGTACATTAAACTCAAAGTCATTGGGCAGGTGAGTTTTTTACATAATTGCTTGTTGATATTTGATGGAGGTGTGACTTCTTGTATGGTAGACATGACCAAATGCAAGTTGATACTTTCAGTTCCTCAGTGTGGATCCTCCCCTGCCATAAACTACTTCCAATTGCCAGAAATGTGTATTAGTTTACTCTGGTATGCTTTTTTTGATGCATTGAGGGATTAATTTATCCAAGGGAATGAATGAATGAAATGGCAGGCTTGATAAATTAGGGTCCTCAAAGTTTGTGGTGTACCCTAGGTATGAGGTCAGCTTTCTTTTTCAGGGATAGGAAAAGGATTGCTTGCTGCCCTGTTGGTAGATGTAGCAAGCAGATGAGTGGTGGATTAGAAGCCTGTATTCCAGCTGTGTTGGAGTGTGAATGTTGAGATCTTCTGTGCAAAGAGCCCCTGGCTTAGATGACTTCATTAGGATTGTTTTTTAGAGTTACATTTTTTGCTGTAGTTGGGTGGAGACAGTTGACTTTCAAGTAGGACTGACAGAAACTACCTTAACCTCTTGCTGGCCCAATCAGCAATTAGGAGAACACACTGAAGAGCTGAAAGTGGCCCACATGCCTTTTGCACAGAACCTCTTGCAATCTGTTTTATCTGTAGCCATTTTGACAGTTGCAGCTATTTGCATCTTATGGCTGGTGGGAAGGACTACAGAATAGTAAGACCTGAGATTTCTCCTTAGGTTAGTCTTGTGTTGCCAATTCTGCCTGTATCCTAACTTCTAGATAATTACTTTAATTGAACAAAGTTTCGTGTATATTTTCAAGTGCAAGCTTTAACTTGTCTCTTTAGGAATCTTAGAGCAGAAATCCCCTGCATATGTATGTTTGTATTTCATAAGTATATCATCTGGGTAAAGATGGCAGCACAGACTGAACCGTGTATGGGTTTTAGTAATTTTAAATCCAAACCCTTTTTTGTTGAGCCTGAGGCTATACTATGCCATCTGGTTTTTTAAATAAAACTTCCTGTGGAAGTACATAGTGAATTTAGTGACTGATAAATCATCCTGGAGGTTCACATTTTGATACACCAAGGTATGCATGGTGATAGTTAAATCACATTCCATGTTTAATGTAAGATTTATATTGTTTTTTCATAATGAAATGTATAAAAATAGGTAAAGTTAGCAGTTACTACAAGGAGAGTAAATTTTTTTCTTTTCTGTCTTTAGGACAGCAGTGAAATTCACTTCAAGGTGAAAATGACAACACACCTCAAGAAACTCAAAGAATCATACTGTCAAAGACAGGTTTGTGAAATAATGACATTCTATAAAAAGAAAATAAAAACCCAAACCACTTTTCTCAATGTGCTTTTAAATTAAGACTTTTGAGGTATCTGATGGTACAAATATAATTGATCTCCTAGTTTCTTTTGACGAGTATTCCTATGTAAGACAATTGTGAAGTTGTACCCTAAGTTAAAGAAATCTGCAATATTAATTGTGTATGTAGGAAATAGTAACAATTGTTACAGAACAAAAATGTATCTTCACTTCCAGATTCTGTGGCAGATATTGTGGATTCGCAGCTGCTATTTCCAGAAGCCCTGGCCTAGTTTGCCCTCAGCTTTGGGGATAGATGCCTTGTGTGGCCTTTTCTTGGATAAGTGTGTTGGAGTTCACTTCAGGAGATATAATCATAAGTAATAATACTTTGGAGGCTTTTTCCTAATACTTTGAGACAAGTTGAACTTGTTATTGAAGTGTTCTTTCACAAAATGTGTTCTTTTTTGCAGTCTTTCTGGAGTAGGAGGAAAGAAAAGATCAAACACCAGATACATTTGTAATCAAATATAAATGGTTAAATTATGATTCATTTTAAAAACCTGAAATTTTAAAAAAATCTTGGAAATAACTCATGCAGCAGTCTTACTGAGTAATGAACATGCATGTGTGGAAATCCTTCTTAAAGAAAAAAATAATTGTTTGAATGAACGCACCTGAATCTCCTGAGCTGAATTCTGGAGGGTCTGTGATTTCCTTTGCAGCAGTCAGTGCAGGTTTTGGTGTCAAGTAGCCTTTCTCTGGCAGAGGGACAATGAACATTACTTCCACATTGACCAGAGGGGTTGTTGGAACAGTGTGAAGATCTGTCCTTACCTGAGAAAATTTTCTGCCTAGTTATTTGCAGGAAGTATTTGAGAGCTAAGTGATAAAATTTTGTCATATTTCACATGAGTTTGTTGTGTTCATAACTTGAAAGCAAAGGAAAAGATTAGGTGTTTGCCTTATCTATTGATGTGGAGTATGACATTCTGCCAGAACATGGGCACATTGTGCAACAGACATAGTTTAACTTAACTCTGTTTACCTTTGGGATGTTTGTTTCTCCTTGTTTGAATGCTGGNCTGAGCATTTGCAGAATTGATAATGGTAAAGGTTGCAATTCCTTCCTGTAGCCATGGAAGGTTAGGAAAGCAAGGGTGGGAGTTCATGAAGTAGATATGTTCTTCCTGTTGTCTTAGGATCCTTAATAAGGCTGATGTGCAGTTCAGAAAAATACCTGTGATAATATCTTGGGAGAGAGGGTATAGTCAGTACTTAATTCATAAACAAAGACCAGTTAAAGCTAGGGAAACTTCCAAGTTGTTGAGCTGGAACTCTAGTTAGACTCTGGAATAAACAAGCATTTTGGCACCATCATACTTTCTGAGTCACTTCTGTATAGTCTACACGAGTGCAACAGAATATCTGAGCTCCCTGTGTAGCAGGAACTAACACTCTTTTATGACTTTCGTGTGCTGTTTTTATTTAAAATGTTCCTTGTAAACCCACAGAAGATTCGGGAAGTCGGGTTTTTTTCCTTATACATCTGTTTCTTTTTTTAGGGTGTTCCAATGAATTCACTCAGGTTTCTCTTCGAGGGTCAGAGAATTACTGATAATCATACCCCCAAGGAGGTGAGTTTCTTTCTAGAAATATAGTTTGAATATATTGCTTTAGCTAGGATCTTCTAGTAAGGCAGGCAATTTGGAAAGAGCCTGGTTGGACTTCCATGTCTAATGCCTCAGAAAGGAGAGTGTAGTCACTGCTTATTGGAGGGGGAAAAACGTGAAGGGAATCTTCACATTGTTGAGCTTGAACTTCAGTATGACTTTGGAATAAATATGTATTTAGTTCACATTTAGTAGATCAAAGTGTAAATAAACAGAAAACAGTTACTCCTGTCCAGTGACTTCCACCAATTGTTATGAAAAAGCAGGAAGAAACTCATAATGACCTTCTGAAAATACCAAACTTGTTGACTGTGAAATTGAACAAGTTGCTCTCTGTGAGAGAATAGTTGTAAACAGGCTTTGAGTTGCAAGGTGTAGGTGTTAAGCTGTACTGTGAGCTAGTAGTGCACTATAGTCTCTATAATTCATGTGGCTCTACAGCTGGTGCATTCCCTAGGATGTTGGTGATGTCCTTGTTCCCCCTAAACAAGGGATTTAGAGAAAGGTGAAGCCAGCAACTTCCAGGCTGATGTGTACTGCACCACAAGTGGGTCTCTGCTGTAAGGCTTTTGCTTTGAATCAAATACCTAAGTCTGAAGAAAAAGAACTAAAAATTGTGGATGTTGTCTAGTTAGATGGTGACTGAAACTTTCTTCACCCCTTTGATGAATTATGATGGGACAGAGGAACAAAACATTGTATAATTTGTCTAGGATCTGCTTTGATTTCATCACACCAGATTTATAACAATTATTTGCTGTTTTTTTCTCTGTTCTCACAGCTGGGGATGGAGGAGGAAGATGTGATTGAAGTTTATCAGGAACAGACGGGGGGTCACTCAACAATTTAGATCCTTCTGATTTTCTTCCCCCTTAATCCTTTTTTATTTTTAAATAATAGTTCTTTTGTAATGTGGTGTTCAACACTGAAACTGGCACCCCATCTCTGGGAGTTTACTTTCGAGCGTCTGGTATTTTGAATTTTCGTGCTCATTATACACTATTGTTTCTGTTTTCATTGTGCTGAACTTCTGTGATCCAGCTGCAACCTTGCTCCCCTCTTCCCTTCTGCCCCCCCTTTAGGAATACATGTACTCACATGCATTTGTATGTTCACTGGGTTCGTGCATTTCAGGCACGAAGGCTGTAAGATCTGCCAGGTGGGCGAGTGTTCTTAATGACTTCCATATCTGCCCTGAAGTTTTGATGTGTGACTGTCTCACTCCTGGACTATAACTTTCAGTGCGAGATGAAGTTTTTCAGAGAACTAAACTGTGGAGAAGTTCTGTATCCATAACTCAGAGCTATTTTGCTTAAATTGTGCTGATGGCCCAATGAAGAAGATTGCCGAGTTGGAAGTGGAAAAGCTAGAACTGTTGTCATCTGTTCCTTGCTCCAGAGATGGCTTTGCTGAAGACATGAAATTGAAAACCCTAATGATTTTTAAATATTGCCAGAAGAGCCCAGAAGCATTTTAACCTCATATAGCAATTAGTACGCGCAGGTATCCATGCAAGAATGTTCACAGCAGCCAACTGGTGTTACTTTGACACTCTTGTTTGTACCTTTTGGCCTGGGACGTGGGTTTTGAATGGACATTGTCTGTACCAGCTTCATTTAAAATAAACAAGAAAATCAATTTTATAAACAACTTGCATTTTCTTTTCAAATGTTTGGAAATGAGCAAAACCATTAAAAGTTATAATTAGAGTATGCTTTTCCAGTGACTATAAGTTGAAGCCAGAAAAAAATTGTGCTCTGTAAATATACCTCATAATTTTTTTTTTTCTACTTGCCCTAGTAAAATACTTGATCTGCTTGTTTTGCAGGTGACTCTTAGAGACTACTAGCTGTTTCTTTTCTTGGAAGAGAATATTCACATACAGTTACATAAGTCATCATTTTATGCACAGAATTTAAACTGAAAATGTAATTTGGAAGTAAATGAAGATGGCTTTTAATGTCTATATTTCATATGATATGGTACCATTAAATAATCTGTGATGGATGACATGGAAGAGTCATGATAGTTCATTGGGCATCATTATCAGGATCTACATGTTCCAGCTACGTGCAGGTTATAAATGGTCAGTTTGAGAACTTGTTACTGGACATGAAAGCTGAGGTGGGAGATTATGGGCAGAGTAGTGTGAAGAGAAGATTTCAGTACTCTCCCTGCTTCACTTCTTTTGCAGATGTGTAGGACTTGTTTGGTAAATCAAGTTCCATATAAATTAAAGACAAAGACACATGCTGGCATGCTTGGAAAAAAAAGCAGGTTTTAAGTACTTTTTTTATGGCATTTGCTGTAAAGCTAGACGTGTATTTTCTTTCATGCTTGTGGTTGTCCTGTTCCTGATTTAGTAATACTTTTGTATGTGTAGTTGCACTAAGCAATCTTTTAAAGATTAAAATTTTTGTTAACAAAATGTCAGAATATGGGATTTTCTTAAAGTATTTTATGTAATTCAGTTTTTAAGGAAAGAGGGATTGCTATGATGATGTAGAACAACACGGCTTCTCTGCACTTACCTCCAATTGCTTTTTTAAAATACTAAATACATTTGCTTCAGAATACCAGAAATAAAACAGCCTCCTGACTATTACCAGATCATCTTTTAAATTCAAATTTGTATAATGCTCTTTTTTGAAGGCAAGTTCTTATTCTCTCTCTCCTGCAAACTAGGAACTGAGGTGCAGCTTACTGGGGTCACTGTGGAAGCAGAAAGTGGAGCTGGGAACTGAATCCACATCCCTGGGGTTTGATGCTAGTACTCTAGTGCCCTGACTATCTTTGCTTCAAGCTGTTCACTTTCCTCTTCCAAATCTGTTTTTATATGCTCATTTATATCAGCTTTCTAGCTGAAGCACTGCATTTGGTTCTCTTGAGACTGTGGAGGAGGGTTTTCTGCAAAGTGCAGCTTCAGTAGGATGAAGCTCAAGGCGAAGATTGCTTTCTGTTCTGTAACCTTGTCCTAAAATACATGTCTTTATAGAGTGGATGTGGAAGCAGTGACAGACTGATTTGACCTCTTTCTCAGACATGTTGTGGAGCCTCAAAAAGCTTCAAGAGAGCTGCTGGTCCAAAGTCATGTCTTTGCAGATAGAACAGTAATAATGGGAAAACTGTCCAATGCCTCGGAGATTGGTATTGAGAGCTCTGTACAAAATGAGAATACATGTGTGCTGCAGATGCACTAGTACCCTTTCTAAAGGAGTTAATTCTTGGGAATTTTTCAAAGAATTCTGTCTAAAAAGGTGGTCTAAAGTGGAAAATTTAAAGCACTTAGAGTTTCAGAGACTATAACTGGAGATAAGGTTGGATTTCATATGTTGGAGAAAAACAGAAAATAATTTCTCTTGCAATTTTTGTCTGCTTGTATATTAGAAAAAGGTTGGGTTTAAGTGCTTAAAAAATGTGTTAGGAGAATAAAACAATATCTTCACTGAGTCAGTTATGAAATAGAAGGTGGAACCTAATACTTTATTTTGAATTGTGACAATATATTTAATATTCACTATGGTGATGTATAAAAGCTTTATTGAAAGGCTCTTTGCAAAACTATCAGTCTTAACAGCTTTTCTCAAAGTTGCTCTGCCTAAAGGATTTGTGTATTTTCCTAAGTAAGTATAAACATATCTGCATGATCACCAGTTTGATAAAATTGGGATTTTTTGAAGTTAAATGCACAAATGTTGGCAGGATTTGCACTTCAGTTAATATGTTAGATAATGCTAAAATGTGAATTCTGCCATGAATTTTGACTAACTATATATTGTTTTAGAGATACTACTGTTGTTTACTAGTCTTCAGCTTTTCCTAATTTAAATGGAAATTATTTAAGAATACAGTACTGTAATATTTGTGCACTTGTGCTGTGCATCTTCTGTGTCCATGCTTGAATTATTGCTGTTCAGGTAAATTTTCTTAAATGAGAAAATCAACCTCTGAAGCACTCTACAGAGACCTGTAGGAATTATGCTGGATGTTTAAACTGGTTTTGGTTTGCTTTTAGAACCAGTACTTAATGCATATGCCTAATGAAGTTCAGCTCCAATTTAGAGTCTGCAAAAATTGGTTACTTTTCTCCACAGGAAACTCTGCAGGAACTGCAACATGAATTGAATCTACAAGTGTTACACTTTGCTAGAAAATGTCAGAGAAACAAAAAAAAGAGAATCACCTGATTAACAAGGAACACATGAACTTACCTTGCTACAGTTTCTCTGTAGTCTTTTTGTTGCTGAATCTGAAATCTAGCTACTTCTTACAGTAGCCTGTTTATTACAATTTATTGTTTTGGAGGAATCCTCCAGAAGTCAGCACTCAGGTCTTCATACCTTTTTGTAACTTGATGATTTCATTGTTTTATCTCTTAACACGAAATGGACCAAAGAATCTATTCTGGCACCTCAGGAGATCTACCTGGATTCATTTCTAGTGGCTGATCAAGCATGAATGCTTTTACTTCCTTTTGTTGGGATGTCAACACAGACTAGTGCTACAGTCTAGGAAAATAAATGTGAATGAGTAGCACCTGTGCCAAAAGGTTTCTCTTGAGCCAGAATGGATCCTTGGATGTGTGCAGCTGAAAGAGATCACTGCAGTGACCCATTCCTAGCACCAGATGTTTGCTTACTCTTTTATACTCATTTCAGGCCTAGCTTTGCAAACGGGTGAACATGAGAGAGCACTCGTGGGTGAAGGATGTGTTGAGTGTGTTCCAGTCTGGTAGCTTCCATTAGTCATGTTCCTTGGGCTGCTGAGTGATTCCAGATTTGTTCTTTGCCTCCAAAAGTGTTAATAAAAAAGGGGATGCAGGACAGAACTCCTGGGGTTAGAAAGTTGGTGACTTCACTTGACATGTACACACTTGGTGAGCTCATTCCTGGTACACTGGCACTTTTTTTGGTTTTGCCACAGTCCGCGTGGTGCCTTCTGTAGAACTGAGGCTGGGCAGGAGCCTGGGCTTCCCGTAGGAGCTGTCTTTGAGCAAGGTTTGGAATAGGCTGTGGAAGAACGTGTTGACTTGTGCTGATACCTTCTTGTGGCCAGCTTGTCTCCCTGTCACAACAGTAAGAGTAGAGCAAGTGGTAGCAGGTAATTGCTGCTCAGCTGTAGTTATTGCTTGGCCTCTTTTTCCTGGCAGTGCTTTGTGGCTCATAAATTGACCTAGAAGGGCTGTTAGGCAATTGGCAGTGTTTTAATGTGTACTGTGCAGCCTCCCAGTTCCTGTGTTCTGAGGTGCTGCAGGAAGTTGTGGAAGCTCTGATGGATTGTGTAAAGGTAACCATAACTTCAGATGTTTGGGGAAATCCAGTTGGGTTTCTTTCTGTAATATGTTATAAATACTAAAATAATTAGAGAATACAGGTGCATGTCAATTGCTGGTGCAATTTGGGGAAATACTGAAAAACTGGTCAAATAGTAAAAGAAGAGCATTGTGTCTTGGGGCTGGAATTGATGGCAGTTTAACTTCTGAGGTACCAGTGGTGCTCTCCAGTGTTAACTGCACTGATAGAACTCCTGCTACAGAGGTATTTTTGTATATGCTGGCACTAGGTGGAAAGGTGTGTTGATATAACTGAGGAAAAAATGATCTTCACTTCTTGATTAATGGCTACATACCTGATTAAATTTAAAAGCTGTGCTTGTGTTTTGGCTTCCTCTAGAGGTAGTCTAGCATCTTCCTCTCTCTTCATTTGCTCCTCAGCCTTATATGTTGCTTTTTCTGTTTTTTTCCTTTGAATTCCAGGTGTTCTATTGCCATGTCAACCAGCTGGTGGCACTGTTCCTCTAACCACATCGCCCTTTCTTTTTGCGTGCATTTTTGTATCTCTTAGAAACAACACCCACAACTATTGGTTGTTTACATCCTTTCTACTTAGGAAATAACTTTATCAGTTACAGATAAAAAGAAAATACTGTTATAAAACTGACATTACAAGTATTTAAAGTTGTCTCATGAGTTTTTCTTAAACTATAATTGGATTTTTGTTAAAGCCTTTCTCTGCAACTCTTTGTTAGAATCTCTTTTTTTAGCTAGATGCTGGGAGTCGACCTTTCAGAGAAGGTATGTAATGAAAACAAACGATCAGATGTAGCATGAATGTTGTTATTGCCAGGAGTCTTGCATGTTACATCACAGCTAGTTTGTGGAATTTCTCTTTTTTCAGGCTGCAGGGGCAGTGGCAGAGAGGACTATTGTTACCATATCTGTGTAACTGAAAAGCAGCTTAGGTACTGCAAGTTTGGGACGTAGTGTTACAGGAATTTCAAGGCAGACATACAGGCTATGTCTTTACCAGAAATCCTCCATTCTGATGAGCTGTCTGCTGCTAAAGTAAGCATTAGTCTTTCTGTAGACCATCTGCTGCTCCATACTCCTCTAGCTGTTGCTTCTTCTGGAACTGCAGAAGCTTCCTGTGGTAATCCTGCTGCTGCTGCCAAATATGTTCTTGTGCTGTTTTCTCTAATTGTGACTTCTTTGCTGCTACCTCCTCCTCATGGCACCTCCACTCCTCTCATTTCTGTTTCTGTAAACTAAAACGTAAATGATTATTAATTGCTATAGCAACCTTGGATTTGCTGAGCATTTTTGCCAGAAGAGTGGATCCTAGCCCAAAGAGCTCAGCAGATTACCAAAGCAAAGGGGGGAGAACTGAGATGAAGGGAGAAGGGGTGCTGATTAGTGTTACGTAGCATATGGCTGGTTGGTTCAGAAATATTTAAAAAAAAAAATTACTGTCTACTTCACACTATTTGTAAGGGGCAAAAACCTGCGTTGCGTTTTTCACGTGTGCTTTTGGGAAGGATATGAGGAGTATGGGATATGGGTGTGTGGCTTACGTGGGATAAAGGTTTGGAGAAAAGGGATGGGGGAGTACATGGGAACAGTTAGGAAAGTTCAGTAAGAACTGGAAGAAAAAATTGGAATTCATCTTCATGTAACAAGGACACAAACCCAGAACAAGAACCCGGGCTGTGTAATAAATGAGGCAATGGAAAGCCTTGGCTGACATTTAAATGTAAACAGAATGACAGTAAAATGGGCTATTTTTGCAGGAGGATTCACACTGAGAGTAGGGAGGATCAACGAAAGTCAATGAGATACATGAAGCAAAGGAATGTTCTCCTTATTTTGGGAATGGGAAGTTAAGGAAAATAAAACTAAAGGTCTTCTGCCTTACTGAGTGTGGTTCAAAGTATTTTCTGGTTACCTTGGTGTTCTCAGTCCAGCAGTTTGACTTGAATGCCTATTTGCTTTTCATGAAATAAACTCAAGCAACGCACTATTTAAAAAAAAAAAACCCAAAAAAACCAAAAAAACCCAAAAAGAAATGTTTTAAGCCTGTTCTTTTCAGCCAAGTGATTAAAATTTGCTGCTTCTGCTGATGGGGTTCTCGGGGGTGCCTGGTTCCCCCTGTTTCCGCGGGAATGCGCTGCAGCTCCCCGAGGCCACCCGAGGAGGTCGCTGTTGTCCCCGGGAAATGCCGGTCCAGTGACAAATTCCCAGATGGACGCGGGGCGATGAGACGGTGCCGAATGCACTGTCCTCTGTCAGCGGAACGTTTCAAAGGGTGAACAGAAATGTGTTAATTATATTGCACAAGAGCTTGTTTCTGATGCTGATCCGTTTCCTGGAGCTTTGCCTCAAGTATTTATTGGGTTCGGTTTTGGGTTTTTTCCTAAAGTCATGTCAGCAGAGGTAAAGAGCAAAAGTGCTCTTAATGTCGTTTTGTTTTTGTTTTTTTTTAATATAATATGCTTATATCATTAAGGAATTACCTACATTGCTGTGTTAACCTACATGTGCTGAGGTTTTGTTAGAGAAAACACTCAGTAGTGGATTTACTGTTGTATTGAAAGTGTGGAATATCATCTTCATGAACTCCCTGTAAGCTAGGTACAATAGGTTGAAGACCTAAATTTGTTTAATGACTTTGGTTCACTGATGATACTGACTTTTCTCATTAACCACAAAGAATCTGAAAAGTCAGAATTCAGAGTAATGATAAATGGATGAAAGTATTAAAAAAAATTAGTTAATTTAGTAGATGTACATGCAATACTAACCTTAGGAAAAATCTAATATGCTGCTAAAAGATGGAACTTTATCTATGCACATATTTGAGATTAAAAGGTTTGTGTTGTTATACTCTAGTTTGGAATTTACTGGGGAGTGCTGAAGCAGGTTGCTGGCTTCTTCACACTCTGTTGTTAGTATTCTGTAATGTTAGAAGATGCTTTGTTGTCATCTGTTTTTGCATGTTGGAACATCCTTAAGTGTGGATGCACGTGCCTGGCTTGCAAAAGAAAAGCAAAGACAACAGTAGTTCTGTTGTTCCATTCAAATGTTCCCTTCTCAAATGAGAACATTATCCTCACTAACCACATGTCTTCCATGCTCCTCTGTTGTTCCTTTTCCAGATCTAATTTTAATTTTTCCATTTGTTCCTACTGTTCTTTTTCAGTTTCTGTTCTTGTTCCTTCCTCCTCTTCACTTCTGACATTGCCTTTCTGCCTTTTTTGTTCTCTTTCCTGTACAGATTTTTCTTCTTGGCATTTTTCAGAAGGAATCTGAACAAGAATGTCAACTTTAAGTGCATTATTAATTATATTCCATAAATCATTATTTATCTATTATTAACTGAGATTTAAAATTTCTGAAAGATATATGCTCTATGTGCTTATTAAAGTAGTTTTGACTTCTGTGGGAGTTTTCCAGTCACTGGAAAACAGTGCCTGTTTTCTCTATATAGTAAATGTTTTATATATATATTTTTATATTTATAAATTTTATTTTCTTTTGGTAGATAATTGCCTTTGTGATACCTGATGATCCTTTTGCTAATTTGCTAGTATTTAGTGTCCCAACATCTTGCTACTTAAGCTGTATTCTTAAACCTCTGCCAACTTTATATTTTCTCCCTTTATTTTTTCTAAATGTTTTTGAAGTTGTAGCAAAGGAGGGGCAGGAACAGAGGTTTCCTCCAGCCCCAGAAAAGAGGACACTGAGGAAACAGGTAAGGCCTAAAAAAGCTGTGTTAGCTGCATGATCAGCTAGAGGATCACTGTGCTGAAATGAGAAAGTTACTGACAGCCTGCATTTATGGAGTTCTAAACTAGGGCTGAGGAAAACTTTTCCAAGAGATTTAGAGATTTAAGATGCATACCTGAACACCCATTTTATTTTGCTGTGCGGTGTCTCTTTTCTTTTAAAGAAAGCATTGGGGAATGCTTCTGTGCTCCAGGTTTTCTGTGAGACTGGTCTTGGATATTTACAGTCCAGGAATTGCAGGTTTTGGGGGTCTCATCATGGTGGGCAGCGGGATGGGTGGGCTGAGGGCTCTGCATGCTCCCAGGCTCCTTCCCACACATCTTCCCAGCACAGCTGCCTTGGACAATTGGCAGGAAAGCATGAAACTGGGGCAGGTGAGCAAACAGCCGTAGATATATGGTGTGAGGGAAATGCCATACTTGCCTCTGTAAGTGATGCTGAAGTACATAAAAACCCAACACAAATCCTATAGCTAGTGTGAGTAAAGGAGAGAGGGAGATACCTGAGCTTGGCTACACCTCTGCTGAGGGTGGAAAACAAGCTGGGACAGCTGGGGAGCTCTTTCTGGCGTGGGGCAGCCCTAGGGGCACGTCTCATGTGGCGCAGTGGTGCCTGTGAGGCTGTGGGATCAGCCGAGGGGGAGCTGGGGATCGGGGCCCGCAGAGCCCTGCCCTGGGACAGAGCCCCACTGCTGCTGCTGCTCTGAGGGGAGCACGGGGCGGGGATGTGGGGAGGGAGCCTGACTGTCCCTCGGCATGGCTGGGACAGTACCTGAGGGGAGATGGAGCCTGGCTGTCCCTCGGCATGGCTGGGACAGTACCTGNCTGTCCCGCGGCAGGGCTGGGACAGTACCTGAGGGGAGAGGGAGCCTGGCTGTCCCTCGGCATGGCTGGGACAGCGCCTGAGGGGAGAGGGAGCCTGGCTGTCCCTCACTCAACGTGGCTGGGACAGTACCTGTGAATGGAGATGGAGCCTGGCTGTCCCTCGGCATGGCTGGGACAGTACCTGTGAGGGGAGAGGGAGAGCCTGGCTGTCCCTCAGCATGGCTGGGACTGTACCTGTGAATGGAGATGGAGCCTGGCTGTCCCTCAGCGTGGCTGGGACAGCACCTGTGAGGGGAGAGGGAGCCTGGCTGTCCCTCGGCATGGCTGGGACAGTACCTGAGGGGAGAGGGAGCCTGGCTGTCCCCCGGCATGGCTGGGACAGCGCCTGAGGGGAGAGGGAGCCTGGCTGTCCCTCGCTGTGTTTGGAAGAACACCTTTGAGGAGAGAGTGCCTGGCTGTCCCTCCGCGGTGGGCACAAGTGCCCTGAGGAGGCAGCAGCCATCTTGTGATGGTGGGCGCTGGTGGCAGAGTTGCCGAGCTGCAGTAGCCACAGCCAGGAAGGACACACTGGGTAAGTCTTTGTTCTTTTATCCTCATTTCATGAGAGTTTCTTCAGCACATGGCCTGCAAGTACCATTTCTCATCTCCACAGCCCCTCTGCTCCTGCCTGCTGCTGGATGGGGTAGCTCTAGGAGGCAAGATGGCCTGAGCTGGGCAAATCTGGAATGCTGTGGTGATTATTCCTTCAGAGAACAATCATTTCAGTCAAGAGGTAAATCTGGTCTTTCTGTCAGTGTTTTTATATTTATCTAATGTCTTTTTGTAGTGCAGGAAAGTCATTGGTGACTTAAAATGCATATTCTTGGTCTTTATGTCCCTCTTCTGTTTCTTGCTCCACCTAAGTTAATCAAATAGACCAGGAATCTAATTTTTAAGTTTCATTTATTATGGTCAAAAAAGGTGCATCAAATGCATCATCAGGACTGTAGTGGACTTCAGACAGAAAAAAACCTGAGAAGAAAATATTAAGACCTTGATGCAGACAACCATTAACCTAGAACACATGATCTTGTCCTAATCAACGTTACTGATGCCTTGACTGCTCTCCTAAAGGCTTAACTGCTCTTGGCTGTCTGTCTAGATTAAATGTTTGCAATTAGCTTAACCTCTGCTGGGCCCAAATGGTAGGCGGCTGTGCTATCCAGTAGAGAGAAGCTGCAATATGAGACAGGTGAGTTGGGAGCTTTGTGCTGCCTCTGAGCTGCTGGTTAACTTAATGTAAGCTTTCTCTGCCTCTCATTGTCTGCTGCCTATAGTGTAAGACCCAACAAAATCCAATTTTCTGCTTCCATGTATGACCCAAATGCACACAGGCGTGCCTAAATAACCTCAAACCACATTTATTGTAAGTGCATGCTTTAATACGCATACTTAGGGATATTCTGGTTTACAGGTGAGGTCTGGAGAGAAAAAAAATCTAGCTATTGTCTGCTTTTTAATACAATATATAATTCTTTACTTTTGATATAAAATTAAAAAAAAACCTCTCACACTACTGTAAGTGTAGTTGAAATAATTTTGACTGTAGTGCTTGCTATATCTTGTTTGAGGCTTAATAATAAAGAAATTAGTTTTAATAACAGCTGATTATTACCAGCCTCAAAAAATACAAAATAATGTCTGAATACAAAAATTTTCCCTGGTCTTTTATCTTGCAAGGAACCAGCAAACAAAACCATAGAAATAAAATTGGACTGGGCCATCTCCTTCTATAGGTTTAGAAAAAATTGACTATAATATATTAACCCTTTTTATGCTTTACTGTATCTCCCACTGAAAGAGTAACACAGTAATCTTCAGCAAGATGCAAAGAGATGTTTCTTGTTAATTAACCTTATCATAAGTGCTTATGATGCATGGTGATAAGGGCTATCGATTTATCTCCTCACAAACAGCAGAAGCTGAAATGGTTGTGCCAATTTGTTAGTGACATTATGAGCTGCTGATAAGAGAATATTCATCTGTTCAGGATTTGCCCGCTAGGACTTGACCACAACTGCTGCAGTCCACTGTTGTGCAAGCACTGTGCTAGTGGGTCTAAAATTCCTGTATGAAAACTTAACCTGAGCCATGAAGAGAACTTCAAGTTGCTGTGTTCCCAGTGATGTAGAATTGCTGAGGGAAAGATAAAGAAAACTGTTTTCCTCTATAAATTACAGTTAAGGATTTATGCTGAGAGCTAAACCAATGTCCACTGATTTGTACGGAGGATTGCTGTTTGCCTTTGGTGAGTTGCTGGTCTTTGTTTTGGCTGTTGCCTGCTCTCCGTGCTCCTGCAGCTCCTTCTCTCACCAGGGAGGCCGTGTACTGCACACTGAGACTCCTGGTCCCTTTCCCCCTAAGAGCCCTGGTTAGACCAGCTGGGGGAAAACCGATGGCACCTCAGGATGTGCTTTGAGACAGAGCTTGTCCCCTGCTCCTGCAGCTGTGTCATTACAGTGCTGCAGGTCCTTGGGAGGGGTTATAAAGAACACTGCTGTTCTGCCATTGATCAGTGTCTGCACTTCTATGTACACACACATCACTTGACAGTTGACTGTATACAATTTCTGCAAATGAGTGATTGTTTTGCCACCTTAATTTTACCCTGCTGGCACAAAGCAGACAGAATCTGTACCACAAGCCAGTCAGTACTTAATGTATTGCCATTGGTGCCTGAACCATGATTGAAACCAGTCTTTAACAGAATGAGATGGTCAAAGACATTACAGGGGAAGGGGCAGGAAGCTTTGTGCCATAGGACTTGCAAGATCAAAGCTGCTGTCAGTTAGGTATTTTCTTTCCTTCTCTCTGTTCAGTGGTAAGTCTCTTATATATTGCTTTTCATAGTTACTTGTTTTTATTCCAAATGTCTCCTGTATTTCCTGATGACTGGGAGATCTCAACTGTTGTTTCAGATTCAAGGTCTGTATCCCGTGTTTAAAAAACTGAAAGATCAGAGTGAATAACAATAAAATGAACAATCAAAATTTAGACTTGATTCCACTTAAGAAAAAGATTAGGAAGGTGCAGAAAAATCTTGAGGTTTGATTTTACTCCTGGTTTTATCTCTCAATGTGTTTTGCACATCAGTAAGCCCTGAAACTCTTCAGAATACTTGGTCAGTCCCCTCTAATGAACAATCTGTGCAATTGTAATGGCCTATCAGGCAGCTGCCACTCTCTTTGGAGATCACCTGTCTTCTCATTACTGAGGTAGGTGAGTTCCAGTCTCTGTTTTGCTGCAGTGAAGATCCAAAGACTCATTTGCTGGTGCTTTGCATATTTAGTAATGGTGAATATTTAATAATTACAGTTTCATTTCCGTAATAGTTGTCATCCGAAGAGCTTGAAATATTTTAGAAACTGATTGTTTTTAGTTTAGAGGGGATGTGAAGCCATCAGGTTTTCTGCCCATTTGCTTGTCTGAATCTGTAAAAGTGAAGGTCAGCTCTTGATCAGGTTTGGTCAGACTCAGATTTGTGCAAAGTAATTTTCTTTGCTAATCATCTCTGCTGCAGCTGTGGTTCAGTGCCATTTGCCTCAGTGAATAAGTGGCCAAACCATAGGATGAGAGAATAAGTCTAGTTTAACTTTCTCACCCCAAATGAAATTTAGAACTTGATGTTGCAATCTCTTTTGGTTTCAGTTACAGATGTTTGATAGTCTTACCAAATTTAATTTTTCTCAATGTATAGAATTATTAGAATAATTATTTAATATATCTTAATAATGATGAAATAAGGTGTAAGATTAAAGACTAATCAAAGGCAAAAGAGACAATAATATGGCCATGAGAATGATAGGATTTCCTTCTTTTTTAGTGCTTTTGGGTAATATTTTAGAATTGCAGATTTGAGGTTCAGATGTACTTCCAAATCTTTGAACCATGAATTATTGAGCCTTTAAATGATACAATAATTAAAAGGTGTCCTGAAGTCTTGTATGAGACAGCAGTAGTAAAGAGATTGATTTTTTTAATTTAAAACCCAAGTTTGCACATATTCTATGAGCCAGACTAAAGTTGCTGGATCAACACTTGTGATTTCAATTATCAGACCTCAACTATTGGGTAAATTAATAATGAAAAAGGCAAAGGGATCTACAAAATCTGTCTCCTTTTGACTAAGCCCAGCTGGGCTTAGCTGGAAGTACAAGAAAGCAAACTGTAGAAATAAACAATTCTTAAGCAGTAGGAGATGGTTTTCTCAATGTATATATTTAAGGGCACTATTTGGGAAACCCATATTAAAAGAATGAACTTCAATCCAGGAGAGGAATGGGCAGGATTTTCCCTGAGAAAAGGAAGCCATACTGCTTGGGAGTGTTCAGAGCTTTTCCTCGCAGAGCTGGCCTGTGGTACAGGATGTTAAGGCACCAGCAGAGAGAGCCATTGTTTCAAGGATGTGTGGAAAGCTGCATACATGGTACAACTTGCCGGCAGGGCGCAACGCTGAAGTGTGTGACTGTAAGAGCTCACAGAGATTTTCAAGGAGATAATTCTTGTAGAGAAGGATCTTCGCTTTCTAAAGACCTGCTCCCCCTCCCCATAATATCTGGACAAATTTGCAGAAGGATCACCCAATATTAAAGTCCCAGATCCATGCCTCAGCTGTTTTATACTTCCTTCAGTGTATAGGTTTTAGTAACTTACATAAGGTATGTGCAGAGCTTGTCTCAAAAGAATTTATACTGTAGAGGCAATCTAATGTGCCTTGGGCTATTGGTTAGGAAAGGGCAGAGAAAGAAAGACATGAATTCCAAATTTGTACTTACGAGTCTTGAATGTGGTGGGGTTCAGATTCAATTTAGCAACAGAACTGTTCTTCCTTGAGTTGTCAGTTGCTGTTGAGACTTACAACATCATTAGCACTGTGGAAAGTGGTGAGTCCTTAGGTGGGGCAGTTGCTGTCATCCTGCTCAGAGCTTCCTTCCAAGAGTGTGCACCAGTCCTTTTTGACATAAGACTATTGCAAACCCGAGAAGGAGCACAGCATTCCCAGCTGTTGTGTTACCCATGACTAATTTGCAAAGCTCAAATGGGTTTATTTACTTTTGATGGGGTATGTGTAGTTTCTTGACAGCTTGTCTATAAGCAAAACCCTGTAAGAGTTCAAAGCCTGAACAAATCTCAACAGAAAGCTTGACTGAAGCTGAAGCTTCTCACCTTGCTGCATGCTGGAAGCTTCCTGAATTCTTGATGTTATGTGCTCTTAATTAGCAGAATTTCTCTTACTTTGCCAAACCTTTCTACTGTGGGGGTAATGAAATTTGAAACCAGGCAAGTTTAGCATGGTTCTGAATTTCATCACAAATCACATCTCACACTTCTTATTTCTTGCCTGAGGGAGAAAAACTCCAGTATCTTTGTCTCCAGAAAGGAGGCAACGCCTGCATAGTTCCTCCATTCTGGCTGATTTTATTGACTTGGTGATAATTGAGGAAGGAGTCAGGTATCAGCTTGTGTGTGATACTGGCACGTAGAGCCCTGTACAACTTAAGGCCGGCCCTGATGAGACAGCAAGAAAGAAGCAGTGATGGCAGCATGAAAAACAGCATTTTGCTGACATATCTTATGATTGGCACTAAAGGTTAAAGTGCAGATGGAAGAGCAAGGAAATTACATATTGCTAAATAGAGTTCCTTCTTTATATATGGAATACTGACTTCAGAAGAACAACTTTGGGTATCCAGAATCAACAATAAATGCTAAGAAAAGCCAGACCTATATTATGCAGGATATGTAATAAAAATACCAAAATGGAGAAAAGACTTTAAAGATGAGTAGTATTTTTTCAGTAACAACCACAACACAAAAAGGAAACTTCCTGAGACAATGTCCTCTTTTTCACATTTGCTTGGTCCTTCAGAAGCTCTTAAGCCTTGCGTGAATTTTCACTAGTATTTTTATATTTCTCAGTAATATTTTGCATTTTATTTCTTATTATTTCATATTGTAGCTACACAGAGCTGGCCAGCTTCAGAAAGTATCGAAAAGGATAAAAGCATATATGCTTGCTGCCCTGGATATTTAGATCTTATTGGTCTTAGAGGCTATGTACTTCTGCTGCCTTGCTGCCCCCATCTTCTTTTCCAGTAGAAAAAATGTCAAGTCTCTTTTTGGTAGTTACTGTCAGTTCTAGCAGCCATGCTGCTGCTTCTGCGGTCTCATGCTGTCACCACTGTGCCTTGACATGGTGCAGAGTAGACTGTGATAATGCTAGGTATGATTCCAACACTAGCCAAAACCTGCTTTGAGGTAGTGGGGGGTTTGTACTGTAGATTTAACTAACATCTTCCTTTTTCTTCTCCCTGGAAGCTGCACTACCTTCAAGAGTACTAGTACTGAGAAAATTACCAGTGCTCCTCTGGCAAATGTGTAGCTGGGAGGGAAAAAGTCTGTAATTGTCTTGCACTGTATCTGCAATAGTGAATAATGGGAAACACTCATAGAATTACAATAATGGGAGATTTCTCTGAAGTTATCTCATATCAGTGGGTTTCTAAAGCATCCCACAAGAACAGCATGGCCTATTATAAAAACTGTTTATTTACATTACTGAGATCCTGCAATATTTTTGGTGTTTTGGGATGCACCTTATCTTTCTCACCTCTTTTTCAGTCTTTTAAATGCTTTTCACTTTTGTATGACTTTAATGATTTGAGATTTCAAGTCTTCAGCATCTTCAGGTGCTTATCACAGTATCTGCACTGCAGGAAGCAGTACTTCGCCTTGAAAGATCTAGGGACTTCTTGGAAGGTTGTTGTAAGGAGAAGAAAAGGAAAAGAAACTAACCTAAAAATGAGTTCTGTGGAAACAGCCCTGGAGGGAGTTTTCAGAGCTGGGATGTACAGTCATTACAGGCTTACTAACAAGAAATTCCATATGTGTGGAGTTCAGAAAAGAGAAATCAACTATGAGATGAAACCCATGCTGTGTGAAAAGGTGTGCTTTAGGAACTTCCCTGGTGTGAGCAATAGGTAGCCAGGAGAGTTAAGAGCTTTTGCTAACAAATGCTGGAGAATAAAAGATAAGAGAGCAAAACTCTGTCACTAATGCACTGGACTGTTTTCTTTAGTGTTCAAAACAGCAGGAGAGAACTCACCTTGCTCAGTGTTAGCAGTTCTGGCCTGATACACACATGGAAGTTTTGTACATGTAAAGTACAAAAGGGAACATGTTTCCTTTGATGAACTTCTCTCTATTCTGCTCCTTCCCTCTTCTCTTGGACTTCCACATGCCTGAAGCTGGGCCTGAGTTACCAAATGCTGCACAGGTGCCAGCGTGGCTTTCTGTGCCTGATCTGAGGTGATGGTAGGAAGAGACTGAGCCTGCAGTGAGCGAGCGTCAGCAGCTGGACAGCAAAGATGTTGTGTTTTACCCCACATCTTCACTCAACTGAGCTGTATCACAAGGCTGAGGGGAGCCCCAGTGTCACATGAAGCTCACTCTTGCATAACTTAAAGCATTTAGGCAGCATTTCCTTGGCATCTGGGTGATGCTGAGTTTCTACTAAGTCAGGAATCCAAGGAATAATTATTACTGCAGTAAAAGCTGCTTAAGAGAAAATGGATCTGGCAACAAAAGCTCTGAACAACAGGTAACGGATCATCTGCAGAAGGTAACAAAATTAAGTGAGGCAAAGGAGAGTAGTTAAGGAGTTAATAAAGCTTTTCTTGTTCTTAGCAAGAAGTGGCTTTCTGATTTCACTGTTAACGTTGCATGACAAAGCCTTCTTACTCAGTAATAGGTGGTATTTGTTCCTTGATCCTATTTAAGCAATGGAAAATTTAATTTATGTGTTAAACCCAGCAACTACACTATTTTAAGACTCTACTCCGTGAAAATGTTCATGGGATGATAATATCTTTATAGACTCTTATGAGAAAAAGAGGACAAAATTTGTGTTGTGGTGACTGTTCTGTTCTCTTCTGTTCAGAAAAGTCTAACTCTTTAAAAAATATGAATTTCAGCTTTTGAGCTCCATTTTTTAAAGAAAATAATGTGTTTTTTCTCAGAAATTGCTAAACAGATAAAGACAAGGAAAAAAAAGGAAGGGTAAACTTCTTTGATTCCAATCTTGAGGAATTAAATTGAGCATTAAAATAGATTTGTACCATCAGTCTCCTTAGACGTGAACACTGCTAGGCTTAATGAGAAAGTACTGAAGCAGAATGACAGTTTCTTATTAACTCAACAAGACTGGTCTAGCTATTTCCACACTGCTTTTGCTTGCTCATTAATGACCTTCTGCACTATAAAAAGAACAGCCCAAACACTCTAAGCCCCTGGGAAGACCTTTTTATATGGTCTATCAGATGTTAAATGGCCTGCTAGCAGTGAAGAAACAACCCTGTGAAATGCTGATCAGCGTTTTTGTCTTGTTCTGGTGCCTAGACAAAAAACTATAATTGATTAAATTGTCTACTGCAAGATAACAAATGCAGGTGACATGCTAAGCCTGAGTCACTGATGTCTGCACTTCATTCCAACCAAATCCAAGTTGACTTCAAAGTAATGGAGTCACAGCTGTAAGTAGCTGAGAAAAGATAAAGCTGTCAAACTTACCATGAACACCACTATAAATGAGTGAACCGCCTAGAAGGAAAATGTTTGTCATTGACTCATCTAAAAAAGCAGAAAGTGTAGCCGTTGAAATCCTGTGGATGTGGTTATTTCCTTTGTGTGCTGGCTGGGTACCTCAAGGAATTCTTGTGTCAGAATCTGAGAAGTTTCTTCCATCTAGAGCTAGCACAAATGCTGGACAGGTCTGCTTTGTTAGCCTAAGCCTCACCCTGCAGCTGTGCAGAGCTGCAGATAATTCCAGGTAGTGCCTGGCTATGGGTAGCCAGGTTTGCTGAAACAGGACTGCTCACTAGGTTTGGGAAGTTGATAAATCAGGCTGTGAACTTTTGGCAGTGTGTTAACTCCTTGTCTAGCAGGGTTTCACTGAGTTCAGTGGGCTCTACTCAAGCTTGTCTGTCAGTATGGGAGATTACTGTGGCTGGGGGGAGCAGCTCACACAACTGAGCCTCAAGGTACTTTGAACTCAGTGCAATGGAGCCTTCAAACACGCACCATTTTCTGCTCGGAGTGTTCACTGTGTTCTTATGGCTTGGGAAAGCAGAACTGAAAGCTGTGTTAATGATTTTCGAACATAGTCCTTGACTTTGTCCGAAATGAGTCTGAGTCTGGAACAGTTTTTAAAAGGAGATTAGCTTTGAAAATTTTTTGTTTGTTTTGCTTTGTTTTTGTTCTCTGTTTATCTGAGTTAGAAAGTGGTGGATACGCAGGGAGTTAGTTCAGTAGGCATCAGCACAAGTCTGTTGAATCAAGAAGTATCAAGATACCTATATAAAATCAAAATAAATGCCTGCACAATTCCCTTTGGACAAAGATTAATGATTTGACTTGATATGAAATCCCTATCCTCTAACCTGGAAAGCTTGCAGCTGTAAAAGAAATAGTATTTAATAATAGACCAAGACTTGATTTCAATGGAAGCATTGTCTGAGTAGGGACATCAGAGCTTGGTTCCTGAGCACTAGTAAAAAAAATAAAATAAAATAGCCTTTTTATTTATTGGGCACTCAGACTTGAAGACTCCCAGGTGCCTATTAGTCTAAGGGCTTGTCTGTACAGGAAAGTTAGTGTGCAATATGTTGGAATATGAATTTACAGTGCACCAACTCCTCTGTGCTCCCCCTGTGTTTGGATATTTTTAGCACACAGTAATGGTGCCTTTCTCCATGGCAGTTCATTCAGCTTTGAAAATAAAATAAATCACATTCTGCTTAATTCCTGTGTGGTGAGTGAATGCCAAATAGCCAATGCCCTCTAAACTTGTACCTGAATTTCCTCCTCTCAGCTAGTGCTAAGGGTGATGTTCTGACTTTGGGATTCTGACTTTGTCCAGGAACATAAGTGTGATTCTGCTTCTTTGGAAGGTAGAAATATAGTAGGTTTTCAAAAGTCCCTGTATTTCAGCTCTCAATGAAGCTTTGAGTATGTAGCAGTTTAGATCAGAGGGTTCCAGTATAATTCTTTGAGAGTTATTTTTCATTAATATTTTGCAGCTGACACTAAAATACTGCGTCCTTTGCCCAGCCAAAAGGTATGGCTTTTTAGTGAATTACATTGAGGTTTTACTTAAGGTTTGTTTTACTTTTTTACTTGTTTGGTTTTAGGCTCAAATCCACTCAAATAAATTTATGCTGCCATATATTCATGAGGTAATATCAGAGTGAGAGCATGGAAGAGAGATAAAAGGGGGAGGATGGACATATAGGCACTAATCAATGGGGTGGTATTATATACATATACGTATTTTACATATATATATATATACACCTCACAATTTTATGTGGTAGTGCTGAAGTTTGCCATGTTTTGAAACTGTCAGTGGAAGGTGTAAGGCACCTGGAGAACCCTCAGTATACTCCCAGTTCTTGTAATGAAAATTTGGCAAAGAAACCTGATTGTTGGTGAAGCTTTGAAAGATGGATGTTGCTTGTTTTTTCTCTTAACCTAGAAAGAAAAATGCAGCAATGACTCTCAATATCTGGTTTGGGGGGAAAAGGAGAATGGGAGATAAAAATCTTGCTAATTCAGTGTAACCCATACTTGATCTATTCACCTTACAAAGTAAATTCCTTCACCCTTATTAGTTTGAAAATGTACCAGCTTGCATATAAACATTAGGAACTGATGGAGAATCTTGCACCTTTCACAGAATTGATGTTACCTTGTTGTTCTGCCTCAGGTATCTGTGGTATGTCAGAGGAATGCAGCAGAGAACCAAAGTCCGACTTAATCTCTTTATCCTTCGTTAATCTGAAACTCCCAGAGAGAGACAATCCTGACTTTGAGGCTTTCTGAATTCAGCATCAGTGTTCCTGTTTCCTAGAAGAAAAATGAGGGAGAAATAAGTTATAGATCCACACACTAAACAAATGGTGCCACATGAATTTGGCTAAATTTCATACAACTTATTTTTAACTGGCTGGTTTCCTGAGAAGAGTCTACTTTGTCAGGTTCTGCTCTTCTGTATGGTAAAGAGAAACACAAACACATTAATACTGAAGTGCATTATTGTCTTTTTCCCAACTCTGTTGTTAAACAAGCGAAAATTATTCCATCCGGTTGGATAACTAAAGCAGACTGAAAACTCTGTCATATATGTGTGCAGAGAAGATACAGCAATCTGATGGGAAGGTTGGAATCCTCACTGGGAAACTGTACCTGGAGTCCACACATGCTGTTTACTGTAGATCTCCTTTCTGTGGGAATTCCTTCTTACTCCCAACACCATATGACTGAAGGAGAAGAAATGTGACTTGGATGTCAGCCACAGTAAGTTGTCTTCATGGGATGACTGTGGTGAACCAGTCAACACTAGTTACTGCTGGGGACTGGTTTGTGTGATGTTTGCAGACACACAAGTTTGCAGCTGGAGCACATCAGGAAAAAAACACATCCTTTGTTTCAGTCATGCTGAGAGAAGGCTCTCTTCCAAACCAAATTGTGCCTTGACCAGCTGATGTAGTGCACACAGCTTTTCCCTGCCTGTGGTGTTTTTAAAGGCATGCTATGCATTGATGTGATCACAAAATATTCGAGCTCATGATCTCCTGTATTGTAACTGTGGTGAGGATAAACCTAAAGGAAGCGTCTGCTCTTCATGCAAGGACAGTGCAGCTACAGGTAGGAGCATCAAAGTTCCTATAATTTTATTCAAAGGAATTGACCCTCTACTGAACCTGTGTTTGTGTGAAGGAAAATATTCTTGACCTTAAATGACTTGCACAAAGACCAAGAGGGAGACTGTCAGGCCAGGTCTTGCAAGCAGCCTGGCTCCTGATCCTCTGCTGAAGGCGATAGACCAAATGTCTCTGTCCATTCATGCTGAATGAATTCTCAGTCTGTGCTACATTTCCTCCCTTGAATAATAATTGTTAATGAAAAGGTAAATGAGAGAACAAGGTAATGACAGATAGCACAGAGAAAACATTGAAAAGTGAGGAAAGAAATGTCTGGGAGTAATAGCAGTGCTGTTATTCCCATGTTAATGATTCAAGAGCTGACTGCCACAGAAGCAAAAATGGTACTTGCTGCAGTCTACAGATATTTGGGCAATGCAGGATCAGTTTCAAAATTGGTCAGTAATGGCTCCCATGTTTGTTCTCAAAAGATAACCTCCCCTCCTGCATGAGTGTGAGGTGGTCTCTGAGATGCAGACTGCTCCTTTGCAGGTTTAAACCTGTAGTTAATTCATCTGAAATCCTTCCTATCTGGACTTACTGCTTAAGAGAGCTTAATAAATTGCTGAGACACTAATCTCAAAGAAAATAGATGGAACTCCCAATTATATAATCAGGTTTATCTCTGCCCAGATTGCATGAATGTGCCCTTACTATCTTTACTTTACTTTAGCTCCAATTCTGCTGTTCTTTTCACCCAAGCACATGCAAAATACCAGTGATTCTAGTAGCTCTTAAATCACTTTTTCCTTCAGGCTGTATTTTGTTGTAACTACATTCACCTCCCCTGCTCCCTCCTCTGTTTTGAGGTCAGTTACCTGTGATAGATACTATGTTCTATTTGGTATGTGCAGCTAACCACTTCTGATTTCAGAGAACATGGTTTTAATTAGTTCTCTTCCTCTCTGGTTGCTGAACAGAGTTGGCCTCAGGTGGAGTTTTTTAATTGTGCTATTGCTGTCTGTTACACAAACTGGAGTTCTTTTTCATAGGGTAAATTTGAAACAAAATCTAGACTTTTTGTAGCTAAATTCATAGGACTGGTCAAACTTTAAAAAGTCACGTGAACAGTTTTTTCACACCTGTACAGTAATGTGGACAGAAGTTCAGGGAGATACTGACTTTCCTTTCTGTTTATCTGGTTTCACTACTTTTTAAAAATAGTTACCAAATTATCTGCTGGCATGTTTACATGATGCTGTGCAGTTGTGGTGCTGGAGTTGCCTATTTCTGCTACCTCTTTAGGAACTGATGTCCTGAGATATTTATGGGGAACTCCAGGCTTTCCCTTCTCCCTTTTCTCACTGGCATCAGTTCTTATGTTTAACTGACCTCTGTGTGATTCAGTTTGCTACTTTGTTGAAAGATTTTTATTATGACTACTATTCTTAATATTATTTTGTACCTTTTCTTTTGTTTGTTTTGCTGGGCTGGCTTGCAGCTGCTGTGAAGCAGCAGTTACTGAATCACCTGACTGCTGATTTCCTTTGCTATGTAACACTTGGGAAAACAGCAGCCTTTCATCCAGTACAGGTGAGAGCAATTCTCTACAACCTCATGGGCATTTGCCAGAGTATATCACATTGTTGGAAAGTTTTTGGGGGTTTTTGTTTGTTTGTTTTTACCTAAGATGTTACTCTAAGTTATTTAAATACATTCTGGAAAAAGCTATCTGTAGTTTGAATACACCAGTCCCTTATCTATGCAGCCTCCAGAATCTCCTATCTCCAAGGCCGTGGTTTCCAAGATTTGGTAGGGTTCCTGTGAAGATAAATCACACCAGAGGCATGACCTTTATCCTTGGTGCTATTTAAATAGCTTAAATATCTATTGACTTCATGCCTTGTGATTTCAGTTGCTGAAAAGTGAATACTAAAGAAAGGAAGGGTTGACCTACAGTGTATCAGAGGAGTGATACCTTTATTTATAGATCTCTACAAATACAGATGTTGTTCTTAAAAAAAATTCTCCCCCCAGCACTACTATGTTGTGGCTGGTTGCTTTTGAGAGGGAATCTTCTTGGAAATTAGACAGAATTAGACTAACAGAAATTAGTATCTTCTTTTGCTAGGTTCCATGTGCTTCCACGTGGAACCTAGCAAAAGAAGATATTAATTTCTGTTGTAGATGCTAAAGTTGTTGAGGGGAATATGAAGATAAAAGCAAAACAACTGGGAACCTTCTTTGTCTGCAGATAAATGTTCCCTAGTGATTCTTAAGAAAAATCTTTGAATCACTTGCCTAAGTAGTTCTGCATCTTTGTGGGGATTTTCTGTTGGAAGAGAGGGTGAAGGTAAAGAAATGTATCTGCATTTGCACCATAAAGGGCAATAGACTCAATATATTACATTTCTCTACACTGAAGTGACTCTGTGTTTCCTTCACTACAGATGGACTCCATGTCTTCTGTACTTACAGTACAGTCCCACTTTCATGAAACTCTGCTCTGAAATAATCTATTAATAAAACCTCCCCTTTTTTTATATTGAAAGACCTGTGGAGAAACTACTTAATGTAAGCCAGTGTGATGCAATGTCTACTTGAGTTTGGAAGTAGTGCAAAACTATAACCAAAGACTGATTAACTCAACAGCACTGATGAATTAACTCTGGCCTGTGTACTGGTCTGTTCAAAGATCAGAAACACCACAAAGCTCAACTGGGGCCTGGAGGTCAATGTGAGGAATTTTAAAGATGCATCCTTTTCTTTGGACTTTGTTCCCCATAGGAATATTAACCATGTATTCAGACTGCATAAACTGGATTCTGTGTTGTTCTTTACATTCTGATAGTGCTAAATATTATTATTCTGGTGACACATAAAACTGTGCAGCTGCATGATAGTGTTATATGATTGTGGGAAGATACACTGTGGAGGAAGAGAACTTGAGTCTTTCTCATTCCTCTCACTCACATAAATGGTGCATACTTCTTTCTTCCAAAGACTGTAGAGTTTTCTGCGAAGATGACCATAAGAATTTCAGACCCATGATGTACTATGAACTGTATTGAATATCTGAATTATTAGAAAGAGTTCTCATAACTGCAAGTAATAAAAGTTAGCTCCTGAATGTGGCCTCAGAGCTGGCCTTTTCTGGGCTTTGGACAGTGGTGTAATGTCACTGTGAGCCATTAGCTGCAATTTTGCACAGCAAATGCAGCTGCATTTCGCTAGTGAGGTGATTCCATCTACAATCTGCCTTTATAGCCCAGGGTTTGTTTTTGTTAATGTTTTAAAAGTGCTTTGAATTAAATGGCATAGAAATTTCTATTGTTCTAACATCTGTTCCTCCCTGAGAGCTTTTGTAACCTGAAGGAGCTGTGCAACTTTAAACAGACTTCATAGCCTGAATGGAGAAAAACATTGGTTATGTTTCTGTGGTTCCACACTGCTGTTTGCATCATGCCTCCACTTTTCCATCAGCAGGGAAGGTCTCAACAAATTCCATCAGTCTCTGGAAGCAGTAGGTTTTGGACAGTGTTGAAAGGTCTGGAGGGTGACCGTGGTGGTACAGTTGCAGATGAAAGAAAGTATTCAGCTGGCACCCTGAGTCTCTCTTATGCTGACAAGGACATGAAAAGGTTTCAGGCTTTTTGCCATTTCTTACTCTAAGTATAGCCTATCCTTTTGATACTTATCCATTGTACTGCTTCTTGATCTGCTTTACCTTATGAAACTCCTCTAAGATGTCTTTTCTAACCCCAGTTTCTTCTATAAATTCCCTTTCCAAAGCTGTTACCCTGAAATGTGGTAAACTCTCCCAACTTGACAAGAAAATGTGTCTATTTTCTAATTTTAAAAGTATTTTGTATATTCCTGGTACTGTAAAATAATTAGTGTGAATAACATGGGAGTTTGTCTGGGATATAGACTTTAAGTTTTGTATTCAGACTGTGTTGGGGAAGCAGATTGCAGAGAAGTACCTATCTGCTGACTGTTGCTTACATGGAACAATCCCACTATTTATTGTGATGATCTGAATGAAGCTTAATTGTAAATTGTTACGTGGAGCTATAGCTTGTTTGGTTGTATAGCTTGTTCAGATTGACTGGCAGCCTATGTGTAAAATGGGCCTAGGCCTGGAATAGCAAAATTGTTGCAGAGCAGGACTGAGCTGGGTTGGCACTGAGGTGTGGGAAGCTCACTTAATGCAAGTTGTAGCTGGTGGTATCAGTGCTTCCCTTTCATGAATGCAGAGTTTAACTTCGCTGCCAGCCTGGCAACTTCCCACTGGGATAATGTAATGCAGCTGCAAGATTATTTTGGCTCTGTGCTAGCTCCTTCCCATGCCTTTTTTTAATAGTCTGTCTCCTGCCTTTCCCCATTCAGTCATAAAACCTTTCCTAACATTTGTTCTACTTTTAAGAGCTAGTAAGGGCATGGCAGTTGATAACAGAGCCAACACCCTTCCATAAAAATGCACTTTTCAGCAGTGAAATCTGCTGCTTTTTGGGGAATTTCAAGAGTTGATGCTGGAGGAATGTGTTTTGGTTTGTTCTCTTTCTCTGCTAGCTATCCCTTGTATCACAAGGTTGACTAAGATGCTGTTTTTGTATTTCTGTAACTATCCAAAAACTGGGCTTAGACTTTGAAATGGAATAACAATCTGGCTTGCCCGAGCCTTGATCCATTTAAAGTGATACGAAAAAGCCCGAGATCTACTCTTAGTAAACAACACTTTCTCAGATTATTGGTCCTTCTATAAGAATCAGGGCCAAATTTGGCTCTATAGATACTTGTTGTGTTGGTTTTATCTCATTGTCACCATTATTTTGTAACAAAAGCAATTATTGATGTTGTAAGTCACATATGAGTTATGGTAGAATGAGATTTGTTGTTTTAATCATAACTAAAAGAGGCTCAATTTCTATCACAGAACTTTCCAGTTCTTACTCATCAATGCAAAGAATTTGAGATTATAGTTAAGCTTCTTACTTCTTTCACAGTGTTAAAAATCAGGATAAGGCCTTCTTTTGAGGCAATGAGGAAATTATCAGAATCAGGGTAAGTCAAAGGTAGCTAACTACTCTCTGCCTTTGATTGCATTCTTGTTCAGAACCTGCAACAAAAACTCTCCCAACCCATCCTTTCTCATGTGATTATGTTCTTCTGGAACTCAACTTTTAAATAAAAATTAAAATAATTTGGTTTTCTTGTGTGGAAACCACAAATATGGGGGAATGTAAACGGTAGCAGTCACAAATGTTAGTGTCTTCAGGGGCTGAAACAATAGATCAGGGTGGTGAAAACTCTCCTCCTGCTTAGTTAATTCCTTACTTTTTAATGGCACGTGAGGGGCCCAGGTAAAACTTTCGAAGAACCCAAACTGACCTCAGAGGGAAACGAGACTGCTTTTGTGTATCTGTCCTTTTTTCTTAGCAAGTAGGTGATGACTTCAAGTGCATCAGTAAGAACCATTTCTCTCTACACCCAACATAGTAAATTGTTCCAGTGTCTCTTCTGAAGTTCTTTATCTGTCCTTGTCCTGACAAACCGTCCTTGTAAAGGGAGATCTCTTTCACTTTTGTTGGTGCCATTGTATTAGAGATTGTTTGGAGTGCCTTTTCAAGACCTGCGATTAAGATCTGCAAAAGATCTGGGAGAATTTCTTTGTCTGGGTTTTTCTTAAGTCACCCGAGGAACTCACAGGCGGGCCCTGTTCTTTGCCTTTGCTTTCCTGCTCTAGCCACTGTGGGAGTCAGAAGGAGACAGGGATCATCAGACATGGAGACCTGGGCGAAGAGTTAAAATAAACCCTTGGGGAGAAAGAAATTTTGGCAAATAATTATTGTTCGTTTTTTCAAAAAATCTTGAGCAGCCTTCTGCTAAGGAGCAAGCTCAGTGTCCTTAGGATTGAATGAATATTGGGAAATCCAGCATTTGATTTGTGTTTTTAAAAAAAGGTTTGCCCCTGCTGTCTTGACAGCATGGAGTAGGAAAGCAGCAAGAGGTTATCAAAAGATGTGTATTGAAAATAACCGGTCAGCGTCTGGAGGGTGCCAGGGTGCAGTCACCAGCATGTAAAAGCAGACATCTGTAGCATGCTTTGGGTTCCAGAGATATTTTTATGAATGAAAGGTGCTTATGACTGGAATGCATGCTGAAATAGGCAGTGCTAATGGAGTCTCTACAATCTCCTTATCTTCACTAGTAAATCAGCCCCCCCAAGATAAATGTTTAATAACGTTCCAATTTGGTTGTACTTGATAAAAGTGATTGAACTAATGACCCGTAATCCAATAGATCCATTTGTAGTGAAAAACACCAAGGGTTCAATCCTGTGATGCTGATTTAGTGGGATATCTGCTTAATTTACCTCATTTCACTGTTGCAGCACTTGCTCACTGATCGCACCAAATGATTTACCTGGCACTGAATATAGTCCACCTTTCAGATCCAAAAGGGCAACAATTTCTTTATATGCATAAAAGTTAACAAAAATCTCACGTGCCCTTGGGCATCAGTAAATGTGTGGTGAGAGGCAGAAATTTGAGTAGTTATTTTGTTATGCTTTGGTCAGATAACAAATGTATGTGGTAGTACCGCAGGCACAAACTTCTGATGTAAATACTTGTGAATATGGGTCTGAAGTTTGCTTTGCTCAGTGATGCCTCTGCACTCAACTTTTTCCTGCAAACTTTAGAGAAAGATGGAACTATGTCTAAAGTAAATTCGTATCACACTTCAAACAAATACCTGTAGAATTCCTTCTATTTGGCAAATGAAGTGCTCCTAATCACTTCAGTGGGAATCTGTCTGGTTTAAGGAATGCAGTATCTTGACCTCAGACCCCTGCTAACACTGCATAATGAGACCCACTGAACCATGTGGGACTGCTTATGCACATGACTAATTTTACGGACAAATTTATGCAATATGCAGGTCCAGGACAGCACTTACAACTGCAGTCATCAATTTTTGGTTGCAAAGTAGCAGATTTAAATGTTAGGCCAGAGTGACAGGGATCCCAGTTATGTTTTCCTGCTGCTGCACTGTGAATGGTCTCTTCTTCCTTCTAATCTAACTCTTGTAGAGAACTGTTGCTTCCATAAATTCCAAAGATCTTCCAATGAGGTATTTGCTCACAAGTTCTTTGTTAGATTGAAATGACTAGTCTTCATTCCAGGAATTTCCTGTTAAAAGAAAAACAACAAACCAAACATAAATAAATAAGCCCCCCACCCTTCTGCTGTCACTCAAGTATTTACTTCGTTGCAAAGTTCTGCAGTTCAGAGTAATGATGATTGAAGTGCCTGAAACTGTATGGGAAGAGAAAACTATTTTTATGAGAATTTTCTGAAGACTTTTTTCTTTTCAAGCATTGCTCATAAGTTTGATGTGTTTTATTGCCAACTCTTTATATAAGAGCTGTGTTGAGGCAACTGACCCTGATACCTCAGCTTGTATTCTCAGGTTTTGCAGCCTTGCCAGTAACACCTTACTGAAGACCTGGACTGAACAGTGACTGGTAGAAATAATCTTCCCACTGTTACTAAATAGGCTTTAATTTAGTAGTTTGAGAGATCTAGTGAAGCTCCAGAATGGACATAGCAAAACAGTAAGAGCAAAATACTACTTTCAGAGCCTGAGAGTTATGTCCTACATATATGGAGATAATGCCTGATGCATCAGAAAGTTTGCAGCATATGCTTGATTTCAAAGGCTTCACTATAAACACTCTTACAAATATTGTCACTATATAAAGCAAACCCAAGGCAAGACAGAGAAGTAGCCTAAGCAGACAATATTGTTCTTCTGTCCCCTTTTTTATCCTTGCAGAGAATTAGACAAGTTTCCACCTTCTAATCTTTGTGTAGGATCACACACAACTTCCAGTGTAAGCATTCTTGCTTAAACCTCTATCTTAAGGTCCTTTTTCCTGCCCACTATCCTTCATATCTGTCTCTATTTAATCTACCTAGTTATGATCCACAAACTGCTTCCTCAGTTGAGAGTCAGTGCTTGTTGTATCCCATGTCTTCAGGACTGGCTCTCATTGCAAGTTCATTGAAAATTTCATTTTCTGCTCCATGTGTCAGGGTGGAAATCTAGATGATCTGCACAAACTACAAAGGGGTGTACATTGGGGAAATGACCAGCATATTGTTGGAAAAAATAAGTCCAAGTTTCTGTAGGGAAAAGTAGATAGGCCTGACTGGCTGATATAACTGGGAGGAAAGAGAATAGATAAGTTTTTGGATCTGCAAGCCCTTTTACAGCTCTGCTGATTACTGACCTGCTTAATGCAATTTTTGTTTATGTTTTCTGATAAATGCCTTATGTGTTTCTTCATACTGCATTTTCTAAGGACATACGACTTGTAACTTATTACTCATTTCTTCTGTTAAAGGGATTTCATGTCAATCTCTATGAAGATTGCATCCAGTTTAAAAAGGTACTTCAAAGCCTTCTACAATGAAATTGAGACCATCTTGATCAGGGCCTATATCGTTTTCTTTATACTGCTTATATAGTGAGTTTTAGTAGAATTATTGTTTAAAAATCAAAGTTACAAATTCTGTAAGCAAGCAAGCAAGCTAGACTGGCTAGGCTGACAGCCCCAGAAACAGAAATTAATTTGTTTTCTACCCCCTAGTTTGGGGCCAGCAGTGGCAGGTCCCAGGTATACAAACTTGCAAATAATACCTGAAGACAGGATAGGATCCACGTGGATCTCGGACTGCTTTAACGAAGCAGTGGCAGAACCAGTTGTGTGGTGGTAGGCTCAAGGATGAGGCTGGCCAGGGTCCAGGTGAGTTCACTCTGGTGAAGCAAAGACAATGGCTTGGAGCTCCATGGAGGGTCCCCCCCCTTTCTCCTGTGTGTGCAGGCAATGCCAGGGGTAGGCTGCATTTTTGGCATTTCTTTTGGAGGAGGCTGAACTCAGAGATTTGGTTATCAGCTGAGGGAAAGCAGCTGTCTCCAGCTGTCTGAGTGTGTTTACACAGGTGGGCTCCATAGCTAAAGCACTGGCTGCACCCAGAGCTGGCTCACAGTCACTAACTCCTATAGGAATGACTCAGAACTCTAGCTGGCCATTTTTAATGTGACAGTCCATGAAGGAGAGCTTGCCCTTCCCCCTTTTGTCTGAGTCCTCTTTACATCTCAAATTCTTGCACAAACTCACTTGGTGCATCATGTGTGATAATCTTCAAGTCCTGCTGTGAAAGTCAGGAATAACTTGAGAGCTCTGTGCTTGCTTTTGTGCTTTCCTCTACTTACTAGTGAGTAGCTTTCCAAAGCTGCCCAGACCTTTAAGGAGACTGTAGCATAGCTTTTTTGTTCTAAACGGAATGATGTATGTTGTTTCTTTATAATACAGAATTAAAATAACATCAATTATAATTTTGTTCTTTTCAAGTATGTATACCTTTGCTGCAATCTGCTAATATGAATAAGAAATGCAAAATGATCATATAAGAAGTCTGTTCTAATTATAAGCATATTTTTATTCATATAAAGCACTGTTCTAGTCACCTTGAAATTTCCCTCCAGAGAATGGCTGCTAAAAATTTCATGTGCTTTTGCTCCAAAATACTGGATTGCCCTGTAGCTGATGATCCTGTAACTGTAAATAGAAAGATTTTGCCTTATATGTGGTACAATGAGGAAATTCTTGATATTCTTGTAGACCAGTAGCATTAACATTTTTGCAGTAAGAGGGCAACTTGGTATCTGTGACCTGTTGACTCTTACTTGTTTTTAAAAAAAGCCTTCAAAAATCCCTTGTGAATCTCTTAGTTAGAATGAAAAAAAAACAAAAAACCCTCCACTGTTCTTTAGTAGAGACTGTTTCTGAATACTTAAAAGCTGTAAATAAAATTGGAACAACTTTCCTATTCCTACTTGGAAGAAAATCTATGTTCAGACCATGATTAACCTGCAAGCCAGTTGTTTCAAGATGTTGACTCTAGCTTACTCTGTTATTGTATAACAAATCTGTTAGGAGTTTATCCCCTCAAGTGAAGTTTTGATACAATTTGACATAAAATTCAAATACCTTTTTTCACATATACATAATTACTAAACCTTAAGCACATCATTGCAAATATAAAACCATTATCTCAGGAATGGACATCCCTTTGTAGAGTTGACAGCTGTAACATCTGAAGGCAAAAAGCAGTATCTGTGCAGACTCCTTGACTTCTAAGGTCTATTCAAGATCCTTCAGTGCTGGGACCATTGCAGGAAGGCTTTAATTTTTAAGGATCTTTTCACTAATGGACATGTTCTTGCTTTTTCAGGTGTCTTTGAATCCTGCAGAAACTGAGTGGCTTCTTGCTGCAGAGTAGAATATGCAAAGTACTGAAATCTGCCTGTGGTGTGACGTGGCTGAGATCCATGTACAGATGTACAGGAAGGTAAACTGTGATGATAGCAATGTCTCACCTCAGGGGAATGGTAAAAATATGATGATACTTGAAAAGAACCTGCATCAGATGGGCTTTCCTCTGAATCACAGAGTGAAAGAGAAGAGGCCATATAAAGAATTTTTTGCAGGGAAAGTGTGCTTTGATGAGAACTCAGAATGACAAATGTGTGTCATGGATGTGCAGTGTCATCCTGCAGTGCTTGGGTGCTAGACTAATACAACCTTTGGCCATCCATGTAATTTGAAGGGAATAATGCAAATGGTTGTTGGCAAATGTATAGTTAAGACTAATTGGGCAGAAACAGCTAAACTACTTAGGTCCCACAAAGAGATGAGTGGACTTAAGATGTTGCTTAAGATAAGTGCATTTCAAAGAGAAGGTGGTGCAGAGGCTTCAAAAGTTCTCCCAAGGACCATCTGAGAGAACTCCTGCACTAGTGGCAGTTTTACCAGTGGTTTCACAAGGCCAGGATTTTGCCCGGGGAGTTGGGATCAGAGAAATCTGTGTTCTGGTGAACAATCTCAAAGCAGAGCATGGAGCTTTTTCTATGGTCTTTAGCTGCAGTACCTACGATAACTTGAAATGAAAGAAGTGTTCAGTTAGTGACAACTGCTGCAAGGAAAACCATTTCCAGCCTTTCCTTGCTCCCCAAAAATAATCATCATCACTTAGATTTAAGGAATAAATTTTCTGATGAGAAAATAAGTATTTAAATGCTGCCTTATTTGCTTTAACTATTCCTGAGCTTGCAATGCTTAACTTCTCTGGTTTTGGTGAAAATATTATGGGGTTTTAATACTTGTGCTCTAAAGGATTGAATTAGTGAGATAGTTCAACCAGCATGTTAAATTTGGAGCCTGGGAACATGTATTCACGTTGTGTAGACACCTGATTCACTTGATGAATAAGAGGGAATTTTTTTATTATTAGTGTACCTCAAGCTGTACCTGTGAAAAATCCTCAAACTCAGTCAAATTACAAGCCTTTGAGAAATTTCTGTTTACATAGTCCAGTGATGTATGTGAATGGGAGAAAATCCATTAACTGCTTTCCTATATCTTTTGTCTTTGTTTTGCACAGGACTGCTTCTTCTGGAAGGGTGCTTAACCTAGGCCCCTGTTGCTACTCATATGCACATAAGACTTGAAAATTCGTAAGTTGCAGTTTAATGCGCTTTTTAAAGATGTTTCTTAGCAAATAAGACAGTGACATTTTTATTTTTTCATTTAAGAGCGTCAAGAGTCTAACCCAATTTCCACTGTAGTCCAGAGTACTTTTCTACTTGAGATTACATCCCAGTAGCTTAAGAAGGTACACCCTGTTATGGTTTACTGCTGTAGTTTAAAAATATTTGAATGTTTGTAGAAGCTTGACTTTTATGACCAGGCATCTGAGAAAGAGCTTTTTTTTTTATTATTCTCTCAAACAACATTCTGCAGCACTAATCCTGGCTGCAAAATAGCATTCATGTGTAACAATTTTACATAATGTCAGATATCTTCAGCTGTAATTATGACTCAGAATGGTTTAAATGGTGGCAGAAGTATTACTTTGGAAAATACCTATTCTTCAAGCTTTATTTTTAGAAGAAATAGCTAATGCTGTTTGCATTCATGTGTTTTTAAGGTGCCATGCATGTGACATTTCTTACTGAAGGGGACATGTTTAAGAGCGTGCTAGCACTTTTTTTTCTGTTAATTTAAGAGAGTTGTTAGAAACCTTATATTGTCTCTTCCTAAAATAAATGTGTTTCACAGGTGTTCTACTAAACAAATGCTGCTTGGAGGTTTCTAGGGGTGTTTTGTTGTTGCTTTTAAGATACATTAATAAGGCTTGGTCTTTTTGGTAATACAATTTTAACTTGGAACATAACATCCAGTAACAAAAATATATATATTGTGATCTGAATGAGTTCTTTCCCTCAAATACAGTTAGAACATACGTTCTCATCCTGTGCAGCCTAGAGGATGGCTGATTTCTGAGAGATTTGGGTAAAGAGACTGTCAGTGCATTTGCCTGTCATGAGCCTGACTTCATTTATGCAAAAAAAATTAACTGAGATGCTTTCTCAAGCTCAGAGTGAGAAGAGCACCTATGCTGTCCCTTTAAATTCCTTTAAAAGAATTTGAAGTCTTTAAAGGACAGTTCACTGTGTTCAGAAAAATGCTCTGTGATTCACAGATCTGTAGCTCATATAAGGCCCCTGTATCAAATGCAGAAGGTGTACAGTTGTTCCTAGCTTCTGAAACCCACTACAAGGGACTGTGGGAGAATAATTATTTGTGAGGATGTAGCTGCTCACAGGTAAAGGTTGTCTCCAGCAAAACCTAAGGAAAGCCATATTTGTTTACTTTGACTCCAGTTCTTCTCTGTGTGTGGGGTCAGGCCTCTAGAGCAAGACTGACCAAGAGGCAGAAAGTTCACAAGCAAAAGTGTTTCCCTTCTGTGTAGAATAATTAAGCAAAGTTAATCCTTCATAGGCACATATGCCCAGGTAACACAGACAAATGTACAGAAATCAAATACAAGTTGTGAAAATGTTGACTGTCATTGACTGTAGAACTTTCTTTGAATCATAGCAAATGAGTACATGATCTTGTAAGAAACTTAGTTAAAACAGACTTTCTGGCTGCCAGCTTGCACATTGCCCAAGGAAGTAACAAAGAACAGCTTGTTACACTGCACCATTTCCCCTACCCCACTGAGTTTTTCCTTGTACCATTTGTGGGTGGAACATGAACTGTGTGTGTACCTGCAGGCATAATTTGACCTTAGAGACCTTTATGGCTGCAAGTGATACAAGAAAAATGAAAGCGACAGTTGATGTTCAGGTACCAAACCAAGTACCTGATAAAGTTTGAAAAACACAGTTAGAAAAAACATAATTTTTGCTGGCACATGACTTTGCTATATGAACTATCCTAACTTGTCCTATTAAAACTCAGAGCAAACCTTTTTACTAGTGTAAGGAGGCAACACAGAGTATGTGTCAGTATAGTGGCAGGACAATGCAAAATACCAGGAAAAGAAAGAAGGAGGGAAAATGTTTTTCCTCAGTGAAAATCATTCCCTTTCTTGCCAAGATTTGCCAAGCCCTGCACATTGAGCATTAGATGTGCAATTGATTCTGTGCCAGAATTCTACATACTTTGCAGTAAATGTGGCAGCTTTTTACCAGCCCTACTTTCATCCTTTATGCAGATGAAAGCCCTGCTGGCTTCCTGCTTCTCGTGCAATACCCTCAGTTCCACACCAAATGTGCCAGGTATTTTACCTGGCACGTGACAGCCTGTAGCAATGGATCTGTTTATGGGCTTGCTGTGTGCAAGATGCTGTGATTTGTCCCTCAGGCAGTTCTGTGCATTTGGGTTCTCATCTGATCGGGAGGGGGTCCAGCACTGAGCTGGGGGCTGGGGCACTCCACCTTGTGCACTGGAAAGAAGGGAAAACCCAAACCCATGGCTGGATGCCCTACAACTGTGCTAATGGGAATACTGAAATATAAAAAGATGTGTATATATGGGGTATGTAAAAGAGTTCTAATCCTCTGGGGTTTCCTGCTTTTTCATTAGCATCTGGCTCATGTGAACTTACAGAAATAAATCCCCACCCTGTTTCCCTCTGCATACAAGTGAAAAAAATCAATTCCTAAAATTGCCAGGACTCCTACTGAAAGTATCACACTAGTCTCCATAGCTTTAAGAATAGGAGTAATTATGGATTCCTTTCATAGGATACACAGCAGTGGCTTTACTTTTTGCTCTTGTAGGAGGGCACTGTGTGCAATCCCTTTGGGGACAGCTTTGAGAGTACTGTCTGGAAGGACATCACTGCTGCTGGGAGCTTCAACACTGGGCCTGCTCTCCTGGCATGCCAGATTTTTCTTTAAGCTCAAGGTGGCAGGAGACCTAATACTGGAATGGTTATTTTTGGGTGTATAGCTCATCATCTTCAGGAGAAAGTGCATAGCAGAGAAAATAATGAAATGCTGCATAAAAGGGACACACTTTTAAACAGGGAAAACAAATAACTAATAATCCAATGAAGGCATTTAGAAATTAATAAATATGTAAGGTAACTTGGGATTTCCACACAGCTAATCTCTATCCATGGTTATCCCTTCAGTCTCTACTTTTGCAGGCATTTGCAGGTGGTTCTTAACAATTAACAGTCTGAAAAGATGAGAAATTATAGTAACTTAATAGAGATTCAAATAATGTTTGTTAAACAAAAGTAACAACTGTGGTATTACTGCAAAATTTAACACATGGATCTGCTACTGGGATTTATAGGGGCATGTAGAAAGGTATTTTTTATACTATTCTTTAGAGAATTATAATAGACACCATGTTTTTCCTTTGCTCTTAGAAATAAGAACTGTTCTGTCTTATATTCCACTGGGTAACATGTGCAGTGTTGAATACTGAATTTTTAATGTCGATCACTAACTTATGAAAACAATCTCTGCTTTACTGACCTTAATACTTGTGAAGTATTAGGAGCACAACCACACTTTCAGTTCTTATATGGATATTCTCCATTGTGGCTTCATTTCCAGAAACAACTTATTTGCTATTATAAAAGTTTTAATGAGGCAGTATTAAATGATAGGGTTTCCCCCTTAATTTTTATAGAAAATCTGTGTGGATTTTAGTCACCTATATAGCTATATTGCAGCACAAGCACACTTGAAGTAGCCTTAAATGAGTTAATTGGAATGGTGTAAATAGTTATGCTTGTGATTTATCTTTCTTAAAAGCTATAAAATGCATGTAATTGAGCTGCTGAGGGAGGCTGTGCCATTCAATAGGGCACATACAGAGCACTAGGAAAGGGAGCACTTGCCCTTCTGGCTTAGTTCCTGGTCAGTTTGTGCATTCTCTGCTCTGAAACTTCTGAAGTCTCTGGTACAGTGCAGCGTTAAAAGTATGTGCAATGCCTTTCACATCTTATAGAAATGTATACAATTTAACAAACGTTTGAAAGCATTATATGTACCTGAAGTCTTATTTTTTAGATGTGTTTAGTGTCTCGAGTCTTTTAAAGTGTTGATATCAACTAATGCTGCAGCAGAGATGGTACTTGGATTTTGCTGTCATCTGAACAGCAATTGATGTTTTGGACTCTGATGTGCTTGCAATCTGATGCCGTTTGCTGAGAGATGAGATTTGGCTGTGAGTAGCTAGAAATTTGTTAGATTTATAGCTGAAAATAAATCTGTGTAACACTAGGTAAAGACTGTCTTTTTGATGTTGGCTGATTGATCCTTCTTGTCATGGTCCTTCATGCTTGTGTTCATCCTTTCTCGTGCCTTCCTCTCTGCCAGAGCCTTGAGTGCCTGTTGGGGACCAGGTGAAGCTACCTTGGTGTATGCTTGGACAGCCTCCAGTGGCCATCTGGTGCTGCTTAGCTGGACCTTCTGGCCCAGAAATGAGATCAACACTTTCTCATGGCTGCTGATCTTTAGCTTGTATGTGTAACAAAGAGCTCCTGAAGTAAAAGAAATGAGAACACATCAGCATCTTTGTGATTCACTCCCTCAACCAGTTTCTTGAAAAAATTTGTTTTCAAATGTCTGTATTCATAGTATCCTTTTGTATTGTTTTGAGAGGCTTGTACTCAGCAAAGTCAAAAGGCACAATAGCTCTGAGCAGCTTTTTTAAATCTTTGTTGATATTAGGAGCCTGACAAATACAATATAATTTTTCACTCTTGTGCAATGCTGAACTGCCAATTGCCAATTAGAATCGCTCAGCAGGCTGGAGTCAAATTAGGAGCACTTGCTAATGTTTGTTTTAGCATTTCTAATCTTAGAAATTGGGGAAGAAATTGTATGTCTTTGCTATAGAAAATAGATGTAACCATTCCTCTCTTATTTCATGATGGACTTCTCCACACAGGATTTTCCTCTTCTCCTTCAACTGTCTTTGATTAATAAATAGTAATAGGCATTTTATTGAAATTTGTCTGTTAAAGGAGCTGGAGTTTCTTTCTTACCAGTCAATGAATGCCACTCATATAATGTTGATCAAGAACTGCATGTGTGTGGAATCCAGCCCTAAAGTAATAGGGACAAAGCCTCTAATTTTTGTTTCTAGACATATATCTGACCCTTGCAATTATTGTGAGAAGATGAACACCTATTTAATGAGGTTCTTCTGTTGGATTTCTTAAGTCACACTGCAAGCTCATTGATTACGCTGATGATTGTAATAACCTGTGTCATACTACAGTATTTTTATTATGTTTTCTGGATTTCTCTTTTCTTCTAATATGTCAAAATATTTAAGAAAGCAGCTGTGAATTTTGTTTTTGTTGATCTAGTGCACTTTTTCTGAGAGTAGATGTCATTAGGCTAATGAAAATTATTCCTCTCAAATGAGTATGCTTGAGTATACAGGCAGATGAAGACAGTAGTCATTACCCGGGGAAGGAAAAGCACAAGCAAAGACTTAAATACTCTGACCTGTGTTACAGCTGTGAGCAACCAGCTCCTGATGGTCCCCTGTAGTTCCACAACTTTGTGAAAGCACAGGCAAGAGGAGTGGGGAAACTGAGCAGGCCAGGAGATGAACTAAAGGGAAAAGTAGAACTGTAGTACACCTGGAAAAACGCTCTTGTTTTGTTTCGAGTTAGCAAACTCCTAAACTCCTGATTCTTTTTTTTTTTTTTTTTTTTAATGGTATCTGTGGTTCAATTGTTAGATTAAAGGCAGGTATACTGGGAAAAGTCATTGCCTTTTCAAAGTGACAAGAGGAATAGTTGCCAAATTTTGCATTTTAAAAGGAAGACATTTAAGCATTAAATAGTGATTACTGAGGGAAAACTTCAAGCTAAGTTTTCCCTAGGTATTTCTATTTTCTTATAGTGAAATAAGTAAAAAGCCCCATGCATGTTAAGTAATATATCCCAAAAGCTGTCAAGCTATCTATATAAAACTACTTTAAATCTAAAGGGACTTGTTTAAAAAAGACAAAACGCAAAACCTCTGGCAAACTCCAAATATAATATTACCAGAGGCTGAACTCAAGTGATGGACTTATTTACCTGGAGAAGGAGTTGAGATGCAGATGTAGAATCACGGAATTGTTTAGGTTAGAAAACTTAGGTTGGACTTTTGAGATCATCGAGTACAACCATTAACCCAGCACTGACAAGCTCACCACTAGACCATGTCCCTAAGTTGTCACATGTACCCTTTTAAATATCTCCAGAGATGGTGGCTCTGCCACCCCCCTGGGCAGCCTCCTTCAATGCCTAACAACCTTTTCAGAGAAGACATTTTTTGCAATATGCAATCTAAACTTCTCCTGGTGCAACACGAGACCATTTCCTTTTCTCTTGCTGCTTGTGACCCCACATTTCTAATGTGCCATTGGAAATGGCAGACATTTCCAATATTCTGGAGTGGTGATATTAAACTCTTTCCTTGTGAAAGGAGATGATTAGATTGGCTATTAAAACTTGGGGGGTTTTTTGAGGAAGCAAAAGTATTTTCTCATTCTTCTTTTTTTTTTTGCATTGTGTCAATGTTGGTTGCAATGAAAGGTGTGACTATTGCTTTGTTAATATGTGTGTGGATAAATGGACAGCTATGCAATGTAGCTGCTAAGGACCTGCTTATCTCACGTGTTTTCTTTCTCACTTTTGCCTAAGCTGAGAAACACATCTTCATAACATTTTTTGTCTTTGTAGCCTTGGCATCCCAGATTCCAAATCTGATCTCTTATTTCTGGCAGCGTGTGATGTTGGAATCTAACCGTGGGAGGGCCACATGCAATCCTCAGTTTTGTGATGTGCCCTGTGGCTGTCTGCCGTTTTTAAAAAGAGAGATACGGCCTTCAGAGACTACAGGTCCCAGCAAGCAGTGCTTCATTCTGATCTGATAAGCAAGTGCTCAGATCTGATGTGTGCTGCATGTCAGGGCGTGCTTGCTGCATGAGCCACACCTCAGCGTTTGAGATAAGGGTGGCTGCCGGCTGCTCCAGCCAACAAAAAGTAGGTGCAGCCTTGGCCAGAAGCTGATTTTTTTTTTTCCTTTTCTTCTGCCCTTCAGTTTTAGGAACTTATTTTATCTTATACAGCTATGTAACAGGATTCTGGTATATAGCATGATTGCCCATTATGTTGAATATGTTTTTGGTTTCTAGGTTCTCCCAGGTTCTTCCTTTTCCTCCTCTGTGATGACAGCCCTTATATACTGTTCAGGAGTGGGCAAAACTTTTGGAAGTGGCTGATGGCTTCAAGCAAAGGTGTTGTTGCAAGAGATTCAAGCCCATTTTTACTTGCTAAAGAGACCTGGCTCATTCAGGCAAGCTTTGGATAAACAGTCTGAAATTTGGAGTGGTTTATCTGATACAATTTTTAAAAGCTGGTCCAATATGGGAACAGACTACCTCACTTTGGCCTGGACAGCTGAGGAAGGAACTTTGACACACCTTTGGGTGCAATTTAGACACCTGTTCTGAAATGTCTTCAGATTATGGGTTCAAAAGCTGACTCTGCAGTTCAGGATTGAAGCAATTCCTTTCTCCAGGTCTTAGGCTAGATGCTTCCCAAGATGTTTGGACGTAGCTTACTTATTCTCTGTAGCAATTTGTTTCTGAGTTCTGTTCTTTAGCTGCATCTGAACAAGTGGAGGCATGATGAGAAGTTCTTTTAGAGTTTCCCTGCATCTCACATGTTTCTTGGGAAGTATGAAAAACCCTGGGTGACTCTTCTGAGATTTGTAGGTGACTTCAGTTTCATGTATCTGTTGTAAAATACAAAGCCAAGGTATCAAGTGCGCTGCACTATTTATCATCTTTATTTCTTGCTTTGTAGTCTTGTTCAAAGAAAGTTCAGCTGAGTGAAGAGCTTTTCATATTCTTTTAAAATCCATATAAATATCACCACCACAAGAGCAGCAATATCAGGTTGATCAAGAGGCCTGTTGGTCCCAGAATTCCATCTCAGTCCATGGTCAATTATGGACTCATAGGGAAAGAGCAAAAATGACATTGTATGTGAGAAAAGAGCCTCATGTTGGAGGCTTTCTTGCTTAGGAGCTTGAACTTTTGAATGCTTGATCCAGAAGCATTTGCTTCTGGATCGTGGTAGCACAGATATTCCTGCCAACATATTCTGTCATCTTGCATCCTGTATTTGCACTTTTGCACATTAAACATAAAAACAATAGCATTACTACTTGGATTTATTTCTTTGTCTAGATGGCAGTATGGGTAGCTGAAAAGCTGCACAAAGACAAATCAGATGCTGTTAACTCCTTCCTGCTTGATGGTTTGTATATTTTGAAACTTGGAGATAATTCTCGAGGCCAGAGTTTGATCATGTATTAGTTCTATTTATAATTTTTATTGAACTCTGAGATCTGACTTTTATATCGGCTCGATAAATAATGGAACCTTTGGCTAGTAGAGTGAGGATAAATACATACATAAAGAAGAGCAGTTAATGAATAAGTAATTGGTCAACAGAGATGACAGTGGATAAAAATACCTGTCAAATTCTTAGCACCATAAAACTAAAGCACGTTTGGCATGATCCAACATCTGAAGAATTTAATTTCCACTGATTTCAAAGGAGTGCCTTCTTAGCCTGTATGATATGAATTCTTATCTCTGTATCTTTTTTCTTCCTCCCCCTTTTTTTCTCCCTGTTTTTCCTTTATAAGTACAGTTAGGTCATTTGATCTAACTCCCTTCTGCAGCGTGTTTTTTTTGTAGAAACAGCTTCCTGGAGAAGAATGGCACTGTAGCATACTAGGAACAGCCTATTGGGTAAAGATAGGATGATAAAGATTGCTCCAGTGCCTTTAAGGGAATAGCCAGCTATAGAAACCTGTGTTGTTACAGAGGAATACTGTCATAAGGAAAGGCAAAAAGTCTCTGATACTGACATGGAGAAGTCTCCAGTTCCTTGCTGTTACTATGGGTGATACATACATGCCTATATATATAGGGCATATATATATATGCCTTCTTTTCCTTCCGTAAAAAGGCATACTACTTGGCTGATTTTTAACCACAGCAAGTTTTAATTAATTTATACCTGTAAGTAAACGTATCAAACTGCTGCACTGACAAATCTATAATGGGATTTGTATCCAAGCCCCATTTATTCTGACTTTCTGGCAGACCGAGTCTGTTCCCCTAAGGCACTTGAACTATGCTGTCTTTTCTACTCCTGGATATCCTCTTGCTCTGTCTGACTCCACCTCAAATATGTCTGTATCGTAGGACCTGGTTTTCCTACAGTTGTCCCCTGGTGCAATTACAGCACGATTAAAATATGCAGTGTGGCTGAGACCTTGATCATGTTCTAACAAGAACACAGCCTTAGACATACAGCCCAGTTACAGCATGGTAACGATGTCACAGAGCAACCCTGCTCTTCTTGCAGCACAGGGTGGGGCTTTATGTGCTTTTCCTTGGCATATTTCTAGTCACACCACTTGCTATCGTTGCATTTCAAATGTCATTATCCCAAGTGCCTAGATCAGCCCCAGGAATGAACTTACAAATGCCCCTGCGCAGCTCTTCTAGCACTTTGCTGCTGTCTGCAATTCTAAAGAAGTAATAGTGCACTTTGAAGTTTCCTCTTATTTTTAAATCATGAAGTATTCACAGAGTTAAAAACTTGATTCCTAAAAAAAAGTGCATATAAGTATTTGTTATATATTTTAATTCTGGGACCTTGAGCTTGAGACCAGTCTCTAACTAGTGGTTTTCAAAAAGAACTTTTTCCTTAAAAACAGGCAGTCTGCTAGCTGACCACTCATAACTTTGTAATTTGTCCACTTTTGCCCCTTCCTGGGGAGTGTCCAATACTATCCCCTGTCAGAGACAGGATCCTGGACCAGATGGATCACTGGTTTGTCTCAGTTGTACACCTTTTATGTGTCATGCTTAAGATATGACCCCTGAGACCATTTCACAAGCTATTCCAACAGAAGCATTAAACCCCCACCCCTCCAAAATCCTCTGACCTTTCTATGTTCTTCTATTACCACATCTTGTTCCGAGTCTGTGGCAGATGGGATGGGAGGAAAAAAAGCTATTTGCATTAAGTCCCTTTACTTTAACATCTTGGCTCTTTGCATATCCTTGTTTAGCTCTGAAAGAATGGGAGAGGGCCCAAAGATGAATGGCAGATAAAAACAGGTCAGTGCCTCCTACTGGGAGACTTATCATGGAAAAAAGTCCCTGCACTCCAGATGCCCCTGTGGGGGAGGCATGTTTCCTCATAATGCTTTTAAATGGGTTGCATTGCAACTGTGCTTCCTTCCTACAGAGCTTTGCCACACACAGTCACAAACACTGGGTTTTGTGTACTTGAGAGATTCTCTGTGCCCTGTAGTCACAGCTAGCAGTGACAGCAGTGACAGTCAAATAAATGCTTCCTTGAATTCTCCATGTTTGTAAGCATTGTCATTCTTCAGGAATCTATGAAGTTCAGAACAATGCCTGCTATGTGGCATGCAAAAAAATATATGTATTTCTTGTAATTGTAAGGCTTCTTTCTTTCAGGGAAATAGCTTCCATAGAAAGTAGAATGGGATTTCTCACTCTGAAGATGAAAGATGTTGATACCAATGTTCTCAACATCAGTTCTTAAACAGTAGGTTTGTTTAGAATTTCAAGTGCCTTGGATTTTCTAGAAAGTTCTGCTTGTTCCTGTGCCTGTGCTCTGCCACAGCAGCCTTTGTGACCTGGAGACCTTTCAGCTGTGTGCTCTAGGAAGCAAGAGAAGGAATCTTTCATGGAAGCACTGATCAGAACAGTGTGCTATTCCATCTCTTCTGGGGCTGATTTCCATGTTTTCTTTGAATTTCTGTTATTTGACTTGAAGAAAGTCTTCATTTTTGACAAACCTGAACTGTTCTACAGAAAGCTGACACTCTCAAGAAGTTGTACTTAGTCCAAAATCCAGTTGCTTTCAAAGTGATGTCTTACAGAAGGAATGTATTTTTTTCATTTTTTATTTTTTTTTAATGTCTGAGTTCTATTCACATGTTTGTTGCTTGGCTGGGATATTTTTTAGCTGGTTTAATGAGCTGCATCAGCCCTTCACAAATGAAATGAATACCACAGCCAACACAAGGCGAGTAAGTGTGTATGGGAGTGTAGGGCTGGAGCAGGAAAGAGAGGGAGTAAGTTCTGGGTTTTTCTATTCTTTGTTTCTAGCTGCAGTGCTTAAATATATAACCTTTTATTTTCTTTTCTTTAATTTTTTATTTTATATAAAATTTTGCAAAGGATTTGTGCTTAGTCTCAAGAGGGCTTTGACAGGACTTTCACTGACTTCAGTGTAATAGATGAGGTATCTCAGGGGACTCAGAGCTTTTGGTCAGGAACTGGCTGAGAGGCAGCAAAGAAAGCAGCCAGCACTGAGTATCTGTGGGGCTGCTAGAACAGGAGGAGTTTGGGTTCTGGTAGTGCTCTTTGTAACCTTTCGTTTCCATCCTCTTGATAATGCCCAAATGGGTAGTTGGGCTCTATTCCTGTCAGATGTTTCTTGGCTTCCACAGTTTTTTTATAAGCTTCTTTCTGTCCTCAGGCTCCCTTAGAAACAAATAACACTGTCGTATAAGAAAGGAGTTTGGGAGGTCTGAGGCAGAAGTGCAGCATCTATGGAAGATCAGAGCCAGTCTGGTTTTTCAGGCTGAAATATTGTGGGTTTACATGCCTGTCCAACAGTGAGAACTGTGCTACTGTGTGAGGTCATAGGTTGTGTGTTTGGCTGCAAGAATCTCTATCCCTCCTGATATATCCAGTGACAATTGAATGATGCTGGTTTATGAAATCAGGAAGAAATTTTTATGGCTGGGCTTTAGCAGCCTGCGCTCAAGGATAGCAATTGAGATTTAATTCTTGTGCAGTGCATGGCCAGCTCCTTGTTTACCTCAGAATGTGCTTGGGCACAGGTTAAGTTATAACCTGACTGAGAATTCATAGTGTACACCAGGAAGTGACGATTTGCTTCAGCAATTCTGTTTTTCTTTAAGGTGTTGACCAGTACTGTGGCATTTAAAACTATGTATCCTGAAGAAAGTATAGAAACATAATTTGAATGCAAAGTGTATTAAGTGCTCACATCCTGTATCCTAGCAGGAATTTCACCAAACAGGGGAAGTATTCATTGAACTAGGAGCAAAGCAATGTCAAGTTGAGAAGGAAATTACTATGGAAATGAGTTTTAAAAGCCTGAGGCAGATGTAGGGAGAGGCACATTGTACAGGAATTTTTCCTCATGCTCTCAAGCTTATACAGCCTTTCCATTACTTCAACTGCAGCATGTAAGAAATCTTTGACTTGGAAGGCAGTCACTGAATTTCAGCATTTTTGTGCTGTTGCTGTGGGCTGGTTTCCCTGTTATGAGACATTAAAGCCAGCCTCAGCTAGGACTGGGGGATCTGTCTGTATGGGAACAGCCTTGCTTGGGCACACCAGAGATCCTTTCAGCCCAGCACATTGTCTCTCTGTGGTCAGTAAAGGATGCTCAGGAGGAAGAGAGGTATATTGACTGCTTGCCTCCTATACTATTCCAGTGCTTGGCAGCTTGGTAAGAAGCAGATGACTGGGTCAGTAGGTTTTCATAGTCCTTAATTTTACTTTTTTTTTCTCCTTCACAGATTTTTTTTTTAATTGTGCATTTTAAGGATGCGTATCTTGTGGCAATGAGTTCCACAGCTAACCTGCACAGTGTTAAGAAACCCCCCCATCTGCCTGCTGATTATGTATAAAGTCCCACTATTTCCATGTTTTAGAGAAATGCCAAATAAACTGCCTAGTAATTTTCTTTGTGCTTTTTATGACTTGATCTTAAATTATAGATAATGAATTAGGTAATTTTTTCTACATGAAGATTTTCTGAGCAATATGCAAGTAGATTTGTTGGCTTAGTGTATTGCAGAAATATGGCAGTACAAGAAAAAACTGGTATTTTCAGAAAGAGCAGCCAGGTCCTCTAGTGTCTTCTCATAAATTCTGGAATATTCTTGAGGCAGCAGTGGATTCCTCATACACTCTGGAATGGATTGATTACAAGTAAAGAGATATATGGCTTAGGGCAGGAAAGAGGAAAATGTTAATCATGTTGGCAATAATTGATGAGAAATGATTGTGTGAGAAAGCAAACCAGGTTGTTAAATATGTGTATGTGTTTACAGATTGTTTGGGAATTAATGGAATTTTAAAGGGATTGGTTCATTCCAATGCCTCAGATATTGAAAGGAAATAAACTGTGATCCCCTCACTTACATTCATTTTCTTGTCTTTAAAAAAAATCAAGAATTTGAAAATTAATATTTTGTTAAACAGCATGAGAAAGTGAAAATATTTCAAACAGCTTTTCTTAAATAGACTTGTTTTCATTCAAATCTTTTTGCTGAAACTATTCTGATCACTGCCAGTAATGGCAGAAATTTGAATATCTGTTGCAGAATTGCTCATGCTCAGCTGTGCCGTTGGATGGAAGTTACATTAATCTGTACAGGTTGACAAGTTTAACAAAAAACTGCTTTAGACACTGAACTGGGGAAGACAGTCCCCAGTTGTAACCTCATATAACACTATCTCCAAACAAAATACTGTTTGAAAGCCTGGAAGTTTATCACTTTGTTATTTACCTTTGTGGCTATTGCTTTCAGAGACAAAATTTTTATGTCAAATCTTGGGAATGCACATTCAGACTGCAAACTCTTCTGGCTTAATATGGAAGTGAGAGCCTATGTATTGGAAAGTCACAAATTTATATCCCTTTCCTGTGTCTCGTGGACTAAAATTATTAATTTACTAGACTCAATTATGCAGTACTATTATTTTGTGTATAAATATTAAGAATTATATGAGATCTGATTAAATTCCTTTCTGCTGCTATCTATTCATTGATTTGAATGGAAGTTAGTTTGGACTCCAAAACATGTGAATCCTGCTGTCTGGGAAGAATGTTTACTCTATTATCCTTTTACTCAAGCAGGAAGGAATGCATGCATGAATATTAATTTTCCTCTTCTAATTCCCTCTGTGTAATGTGATAGTTTTTTCAACGCCCTCTACCAGTAACTTCAGAAACATATGTATGATTCTTAAGCACAAAAATATGAAGGAAGGTCAGTGTAATTACCTCTAAATTTAAATGTGACTGGGCCTGTACAGTAGAGCCTACCTGCCTGTTATGTCAGGATCCCAGGTTCAAGGGAGTCTGGAAAGGTAGATACCTCTTGGAGAAATAGCCTGGGCAAATCTGTTGTCTGTCTGTCTATCTGTCTGACTGTCAGGTTTGTGAAATAGAAGTGGATGCCATGGTGTTCCTTTGTGATCCTTCTGCAGCAATAACTCATGTGGGAGGACTTTACCATATTGCTGCTGCTGAGTTAACTCAAATCAATAACTCAGAAGGTGAATATGAAGATGTCTCCTGGTAAACAGCCCAGGCAGTAAGAGTTTGAGAATGATGAGGACAGTTACCTTTTTAGTTTATCCTGATTTTGGCCAGCTCTTTGGCTTTGGCCCTCATCTCAGGCTCTGCCTCTGTGCAGCGTGTAGCCAATGATCTGAACAACTCATAGTGCTGGGCAATGTCACAACTGATAAAGAGTTAATGAGGTCTTGGTGTCTTTTCTCGAGTATTCTGTATGCTTGTTCTTTGAATAGAGTGGATCTGTGTCCTATCACTCCTGTGGCTCATGAAGAGCTAACCTGGAAAGACCTGTTAATCTTGATAGTGTGGAAAGATCTGGCTTCCCTACATCCCAGTGAACAGGTGTATAAAGAACAGAAAGGACACAGCTGGACAGTCAAATGCTCTCCTAGAAGGGAAATAAATGAACTGTAGGAACAAGATCTCTAAACAGTACTCATTTCCATATACTGCAAATTCTATTAAGCCCTAATGCTGTCTGCCAGTTAGTCATCTAGTTTGTGTGGATCTGTGGAATGTAGTTATTGGCAGTTCTCAAAACAAGCCACCCTCTACTTGCCCAAGTGTTTCACAATATAGGAGGCATGTTGAAGCCTGTCCATGATCCTTTGCACTACAGCCAATTGCTGCATTCAATTATTCTTTGCCTACATCTCTGTAAATGTATCTCCTCACTGTTTGATCATTTTTTCTAGTGGGTGCCTTTGTTAACAACAGGTTGATACCACACAGTGGAAAACTTGCATTGACATCAGTGGTGTTCATCCCTTTTGGGCCTGCCCAGCCCTGGGAGCCCTCCTAAAACATGCAGGAACTGACTTTAGGGTACTGGGTGCTCTCAGCTCTAGGGGGATTCAGGCAGCATGTCAGGCCTTTCCCAACACATATGCCTGCATATGAGAATATTGGGAAGCTTTAAATGTACATTAAAAAAGATAAAACTTCTCAAGAAGGAGCAAAGCTATTTCCTCTGCAACTTACTGCCTTGAACAGGTCTGCAGCCAGCTACAGCTACTGAGGCATTACAGGAGGAGCCTACAATGACCCAGATTGTAAACAGGCTGTGGGAAAGGTGGCTGGATGGGATAAGGCAAGTGCCAGGTACTCAACAGGCAGCGGGTCTGTGCTAGCCAGCAAGACCAGCCCTTTTGAGTTACTGTTTTGTTGAAAATTTGATTCTACATCCTTTTCAAATGTCAGGTAAGAAAGTTCCCATTTCAGTTCTCAGGTTGTCTCAAGGACCCTTATAGCCTTTATTTGAGAATAAAGGGCTAAATTTAACTGACCCATTTTAAAATAAAAAGTAGGAAAAAAAAAGAGGAGCTTTTACACAAATTTTGTGTGTCTATGGAGATAGTATTCCAAATAGTCTGGCTTTGTGGTTTTTTGGTGGGTTTTTTTTTTGTTTTGAGGTTTTTGTGGGGTTTTGTTTGTGGTTTTTATTATTTGTTTGTTTTTGTTACATTTTTTTCTCTTTTGTGAACCTGATGTTATTGAAACCTGGGAATTTTATTCTTCAGTTTGTATAATTTTTTACATGCTTTTGTGTTCAGAAGACCTTTCTGTTCTTTTCTACCTACCCACAATCAGCATATGTCACCTCCAACCTATCTTCCTGTAGTAAACAGATTTGGCCATAAGGACAAGATGGATCCTAACAGATGGAGCTTATTGGTGTTCCACAAAGATGTGTTGGGATTGTCACTAGACACTGGAGGACAAGAGCAGCTGCCTTACTTGGAGACACCAAGCCTGCAGCCTTTGAGGTATTCCTCTTGCTGCCAAATGAGAACTCTAAAGTGTATCTCCTTCCTTGCTCAAAAAACAGAATTGCATTCTGATTTCTTCCTCTCTGGAACTTTAAGTTTTTGTACATAAAAGACTAGGCTTCACATCCCGATTAGAAGGTGAGATTTTAGTAAAATTAGTCTTTTTTCAGGACAAGAAAACCTACAGCTTGTTCCCCGAAACAGCCCGTTGTTATGGCTGGGGACAGCAGGATGGGTTAATCGTGGCCCCATTTCCTGAGGTCTCCTGCAGTCATGATTTGTGAATGCCTGAGAATACCCCTGCTGAATTCTAATTGTTTGTGGCAGTCGGCACATGATTTCAAGTGTTTGGTCACAGCAGTGTTCGTTTTCTGCTCTTTTAATCTTTGATGGATGTTGCGCCTGGCTTCACTGATGTGGTTCACGACACAGTAGGCAGTGATTTCCTATAAGATGTTTTGTCTCAACTACAGAGGTGTGGAGTCCCTATACGATGGCCAATATTTATTAATGACATCCCAAGGTTTCTAAAGGGAAAGCTTCACCGTAGACCATTAGAACCTAATCTATTCCAAAATGTCAGATGCAGTTAAGCAAGAGCTAACTCGATTGCGCTGAGACTTTCCTCGTTAGTTCAAACTCTGATTAGAAGACTGATTAAAGGCATTCTCTTTGTAAAGGTTCACTCTTTATCTCTGCAGATATCATTACTGTATAAGACAGGATAAAGCTAACTAAAGGCTCACACAAATGCTGAAAATTATTTGTGTATGTGTGCGCAGTTATTCAGGCCCATATAAATGCACATGTATGTTTTTTAAAATGTGCTTAATTAGTAACATGAAAAATGTTAATTTATAAATGTGGATAGTATTGAATTTTGTTGCACATTTCAGCCTATTCATCTGGTGTTATTAGTATAAAAGGTCAAGTTTTCATATCATATGTAAAGCAGTAGGATTACAATTTTAACAGCCATTTGGAGGTTGCTGGGATACAAAGTATTTTGTTCAGAATACTTGGTATCTGAGATCATTATGACCAGCCAGACTGCTTCCTGTGATTTAAACATTGCTCTTGCTGTTCACTCTAAACTACAGGATGGCAATACTGCTGAAATATCCTAGGCTCTTCCTAATGTTTTACCTACAAATAGAATTAAGCTTCGGCAATGCCTTTAAATTTCTCACAGTGTTTATGTTTGTATATAAGCTCTTAAAGAAAGGATTGTAGATTCATTATGTGTTTGTGTGGTGCTTACCACAATATGGGTGATGTATATTTCTGTAACCTAGATAATAAGCTGGTATTATCAAGTAATAAAAACATCCAGAAGACAAATGACAAAGCTTCCAAATTATTTTCCAAGATGAAGTTCCTTAAAAAATGGGGCTTTCAACTCTTATTCTTCAGAATTTTGTAGTTTGCTGCTTTGTCCATGAATCATTTTACAAACACCTCATAGGCTAATGAGAAATAAACCAAAAGATAAAGAGCTTTAGGAAATTGTATGGAAGTCAATGTTCTTGTATAAGGGATTTGATTGTTGTTTCCATTCTGGTCAAATTAATAATAGCTCAACCAAGCTGCTGCGGGCTGATGACTTGAGTGTACATGTGTGAAAGAGAACACAATATTAAGTAGTCATATTGGTGCAGTCACCACTGAGCAGATAGTTTGTTTAATTATCAACAATCTTTAGCAGGGAGGCCATGCTCTGAAGCATTAGTATCCTGCTTCTGAAGTTAGCTTGTGGAGCTTGAGGGAATATTGATCCTTTATGTGCCAAAATCAATCTTAATTTTGTTCAACAATAATAATAATAATAATAAAAATTCTTGCTGTTCCCGTGCAAATACTCTGTAAGGGTGTACCTTCTTTTATAGCTGGTGGGCTAGAAATCTTGATTTTGCGCTTTCATGAGTGTCTCTTGCAGAAGTAACTGAAGTTGCTCTTTGGGCTTATGGATTTGATGAATTCTGGACAACTTTCTGAGCTGATACTTTTTGATGTAGGGTTACAAGGACTGACAAAGATGGTAACAAGGCTTCTCCTAGTGAGGTATTACAGTAGCGAAGTGTTAAAGGATTAAGACAAGCCCAGATATTTCTTCTACAGAATAGCCTGCTGGCTAACTTCAGATTTGCTTTGCCAGATTTATCACAGATCTGCTGTTTGTTCCCAGATTGCTTGCACAAATTATGCAGTTTGCCAAAGACTCTCTTTTCTCTGTATTTCAGTGATGGTGGCCATTTAGTTAAACCCAAGTTTTCTGAATCCCAACTCAGCGTTTTTTGATGCCCTACTCTGTGTGACTTTCAACAAATCAAGTAACTTTAGCAAATGTACAAAAGAGGAAGAAAATTGCTCAGTTCTCCTCCCATACAGTCCTATACACGTTTACCATATGGAGGCAGGCACACAGTTTGAAAATGCTATGTGCCATTTTCTTCTTCCAGAATTTTAAGGTTGTGGTTACTCTTCTTGAATAAATGGTAGCATGGATAGATAGCTGACCAAGGAAGGAAAGGCTTAAGGGCTGTGACCACAGACTTGAGGGGCAATAATTGTGTTGTAATCTATTTCCCAATTAAAAGTTGAAGTCCTCCTTCCAGTGCTGTTTTTCAGGAAACATCTACTCTGGGCAGTCAGAGTTTTTTTCAGAACATCCACAGCTGACTAGATGGGCTTGAGAGTGTTTCTGAACATCAGGTCTGGCAGTCCCAGCCTGGTGGTAGATATGTCAGCTGGATCCTGCAGAGCTTTTTTTAGTGGTAGTCTCTGCAAAGCAGTTCTTTGCTTTTTCCTCCATGCCCTTCCAGACCCTCAGGGTGCACTTCCAAAATGTCAACCTATGCCTCATTTAAATCTTAAGACTAACCTACTGCAATATTATCTCAAAAAAATGATGGCAGAGAGGCTCTAACAAACAAGAAAATGTTGACCTTTTCAAATCACTGTGAGATATCCTTAGGTTTACTCTGCTGCTTTACCTTAGTGCAGGAATAAGAAATCACAGGTCTAGTTAAATTCATCCCTTTACCTGATCTCTTTTCTGAGGGACAATGGATAATACCTTCACAGTTTGGAAATACCTGAGTATTTCCTGAAGTGCAATAATGTTGAGATAGAATCTCCCTGGTCTCCTCCCCAAAGAATAAAGGATTTAGTCAGGACATTAAGGCATTACCAAAATCCTCAGCTGCCCCAGCTCACTAGAGTTAGACTGCTAGGCAGCAGGAAAGTAAGTTATGCTGAGAATGGTTAAACCACTTAATTCCAGGATTAAGGAGCTACAAAGGTAGCATTAAGTCATGTTTGTGCATGATCCTTCCTGTGACATGAGAAACTGGACACAGCTCACCATCAGGCCTGCTGTAGTACTTGTAGGCCATATAATCTCTTGTCACATCATGTCAGTGCCCTCACACTGCTGGACAACCAGTTCATGGAGTACAGTATAGATGAAGAGAAAAAGTTTTGTCTTTGTTAACTCCTGTAGAGACTGTTGGTACAGACTGATGTAAAATCTTTGACTTCTAATATGGAGACAGAGTCATAGGAAAACAAAATTAACAACTGCTAGGAGATGACTGGAAGGAAAAGCAACCTGTGGTTGGCTTTTAAACTGTTTGGTCGGCTCTGACTTGTTTCTCAAGGTAAAAAAAGTGGTATTTAAGCTTTTGTAGGAGTATGAAAATGTATGATGCTGGATGTGGATGCTTGTTACTTGATGTGCATCTTAATTTATTAATATCCTGTGTCATCAGGAACATCACACGGCAATGACTTGCTTAGTTTCAGAATTTACTGTCATAGACATCTGTGAGTGTATCAGTGGGTGTATACATATAGCACAGATCAAGATGTAGGATGCTGGGAAAAAAAATCTTGCCTCAAGTTTGGGATGAACTCATTATATCACTGATGATGGAGCCAAGAATGAGTTAAGCAAAATCTTCCCAGACAAATGTCAGCTCTACAATATCTCATACCATCAGAGATTAATGGATAATTGTCCTACTCTTAAAAAGCTTCATTGCGCTTTTTACCTTTCTTTTTTTAAGAAGAATTGCTGCATTGCAGAAAAAGAAATCATGTCATTGGCAAGGGTGTAGCTTATTAGGGTTAATAGCAATGAGTTATGCAGAATGCTTTTATGTAATCACTTTGGTTATTATACCATGACTTGAGAAATATGGGCGCCAGTGCAATGATGAATATCATGTAGGATGGCAGACACTTTCCAGTCCAAGGAAAAAGCATCCAAACCCCTCGCTAGTTAGCATGAAAACTTCTTCCACTTGAATAGAAGTAGAGAAGCTTTTTTCCTTGTCAGAATTTGTGGACGTGAATTCCACACACGAACTGGCTCAGCTGATACTAATGGCAAAATTCCAGTACACTTTTTAAAGAACCAAAATTCAGCTTTACGTGGACTTCAGAGAAAGCAACTCTCCATGTGTCAAGGTGTTTGAGAAGTAAGTCAGCCTTTGTGAAGGCACAGAGACCAGGTTGGCACCATTTAAAACCTCAACACAAGTACAGTTTTAATCATGACAAATTGACTATAGCTGGTATCTTTCAAAGGAAAGAAGGGAAGATGATACTAAAGAATATGTTTGAATATCAGATTAATTTTATTAAGATACTAACAAACACTGTCAGTGAACAGCAGTAGCCATTTTGAGGTTTCATGGAGTCCCTGGGAAGTTAACATCTAGAGAAACAGGAGCCAGAAGCTTTGTGTTGTTTGGGGATTCTGATCTGCTCTCCTCTGTATGCCAGGGTGGTTCTTGTCGAGTCTTGGAGGGACTGTAGATGCAGCTGTAGTTTTCTTCTATGCCACTAGCCCTCCAGGCCTGTTTGCCTACCTCCCTTTTTCCATGGAGGCTCAGAATAAGTGTTCCCATTTTCCTACTCTCCTTTCTGGAAGGGACAGACAGTCCCAAACAGTCCTTCATGATATGCTTTGCATTTGAAATCTTGCTAAAATGGGAGTAACTTTCATGAGATTTCTATTTAAAATAATCCTGAAACAGAGAAGGGATAAAGTAACGTAGACATCGGAGAGGAAAAAGCAAAACAAAGCCTTTAATCAGTTTGGAGTTTGTCAATTTATGGCTTATTACCTGCATGGAAAATTATTCTTTCCTTACATACTTTCTCCATTGTGGCTTTACCTGCTGTCATCAGCAAGTCTATCAAATGAAACTCTTGTCTGTGCCTAAGAATTGCTGCGCAGCACAAATAGGACCTGAGATGAGGTGTTCTACCACAGACCAGCTACAGCAGGAAGCACTGAAAGGTGAGAGTTCAGGTTTTGAATTAGTCATCAAGATCTTGCCCACTTTTAATCTGGCAGTAAGATACATTACCTCAATGGAGACTTTCATTGGCTCCTTCTCAACTGCAAGAGGATTTTATTGCTTAGGTCCAGACAAGTCTTGCCCTAGGCAAAGTTGTGATAAGCATCTGCCCAGGGCAGCAGGTGCATTGGGCAGTGACTGTGAGCATGCAGCATACTTAGCCTAAAACCAGACCTAGGTAAAGCCAGGATGCTGCTGCTGCTGTCACCAGGATGGAGTCTCATTTGACAGTTGTGGCTCTTTTCCTCCTTTTATCCTAGTAACAACAGGAGCAACAAGACTATCTGCAGAGCTTTCTCTTCCTTCTCTACCCAGCTCTTCCCAATGCATCTCCTCTTCCTGCAGCCATAGCAGCCCTTCAACACTGGGAACAATCTATTTTACCTGCATTGCTGAAGAGCAGGTGGAACAATTCTGTGCCCAGTGTTCTGGGTTTACAGGTCTACAATGGATGACTAATTTGAAATATTTCAGGGATACTTCATAGTTTTTACCTGTGGTCCAGTGAGTTTGATTGATTATGGAATACACAAATTAAAAAAAAGTGCTTTTAAAATACCACTGACTGGGTCTGAGAATAGTTTCACACTATTACTGTAAAACATGTTCTTTTTTCATGATTGACAACTTAATGAATTTGATATGTAGTAATATAGGAATTAAATGTCTTAGGAATAAAAAAACAGTTGTAGCTTGTTATTTCTCTCAGTTTGAAACGTTTTCCCCTTTGCCTTTCTCTTTGTATAATTGCTCTCTCCTTAGGAAAGGGGTGTGCCATGAACAGAAACATGACCAACCTCAGGTGGGATAGGTAGCTGTTACACTAAGGAGATAGCTACTGTATTATTGTAGCTATCATTTGAATCAGTCCATGGTTCTTTTATTTTATATCCTCTGTGAATACATGAGTCTGGCCCATCTTAGCTCAAGGAATTTTTCTCTACTTTACATGAGCCTTTAGCCATCAGCAGCAGAGAGATTAATTACATGATAAAGAGGGAGTTGCTGTAAAATGGTCTCAATGTGGGGACTATAAAAACCAGGGGGTTCCCTCAGAAACTCTAGCATGCTTTGTTGTAGGAAAGGCAGCAACAGACATCTCCAACAGATTGTGCTATCATGGTTGTGAGAATCCATCCCTGAGGTGCATCTCAGTGCACTCTGAGGTTGGAAGGATGGCTGCCCTAGGGAAGGTATAGATAAAATGGAGGCTTTGAGACTGCTGTGCATTGGTACTGCCTTGAATGTCGTGGCCCAAGAAGGGTTCTGGTAGATCAATTGTCCCAACCCACATAACAAGCATACAACATTTCTCGAGGGAAACTCTCTGGTGCCTTGAATGCAGTGAAGGAAGGGGATTCCAAATTATTGTCATAATTGGAGTGCTCACATGCTTTCTTTGATTTAGAGTGTCATATTCTGGCTCCAAGTGTCCAAAAGCTGCATTTTAGAAGAGCTATTCTGATAGCAATGCTAAACAGGGTGAACAGTCATGATTATTGTGAGAGGTAGAGCAGAGATTCAGAATCTGCCTCAAGGCAGGATGAAAAATACACAAAGCTGATGCTTTCTTCCTAGTCCCTCTGGCTCTAGTAGAACTGCAGTGCTGAAGCTGAGAGAGAGGTTTGGGATAAATTTTGATCTTCATCCTACAGGCTTTTTCAGTTTTTCTGTGTACCTGGATCAAAATATGATTATTTCAGAAATAATTCTGAAGACAGAGTAAGTCAGGTTAGGGTTGCTGCAGTGTGCTTTCAGTGTGAACTCACAGGAAAAAGCTCTGTCTGTGGCTCTAAGGTATTCAGTTTTTATGCAAAACTGAAGTGCCTATAAGTAAGTCTCTTTTTTAGCCACTGTGGAACTGATGGAATGCCCTATTCAAAGAAAGTGTTATTTTAAATCACTTTAACAGATGTAGATTTTAAAAAATACATAAATCCTAGAACTAACAGGTTTATTCATTCGACACCCAACAACACAGAGACAATGATTTTCTCTTTTAAAATCTATTTTTTGTGTCTGTTTTGCCTTCCTAAACAATGTTTTTGTTAAGATGTTCCAATTTTAGCAAGAGCAGACATAAATCTCTCTCATTATATTGTCATTGGTTACCACTTTTTGATTTTCATTACAGAGAAGATACTGCAAAATAATTTGTCATTTTATTATCTCAACACAAATTAACATTCTGAAATTGAAAATATTTACTCTCTGAGAGCTACTATGGAGAATTTTCTAACAGTAACTGACCTCTGGTTCCTAAGGCACTTTCAGTTTCTCCTGGTCTTTTTTTCAGCACTGCCCCAGTGCCTCATCTTAGCAGGGAGAGATCAGGGATTGAGCCTGAGTGCTCTGACAGATTCTTTGTTCACAAATTCACTAATTCTTAATTCTGTGTCTTGCTAGCACACACCTCCAAAGAGCAGAAAAGCCAGACTAGCATTCTGGGGTTTTGAAAAGTATGATGGTTACTTTTCCCCCCTCCTGTCTGTCCTGTGTACTTCTTGTTCTCTCTGTTCTGGTTATTTTAATGTCTTAGGCTCTCTGAGCCACCACCATCACCCTCCTCACTGTGGTCTGGGGTTGTTTCTCCATTGCTATGATGTTAAACAGAAATTGGGATCCTCATATCAGCTAGGGAGAATACACAAGCAAGCACAGCAAGCACAGAAATACTCCAAAGGCCAGAGTCAGGGAATGCCCTGCGGTAAATCCCCCAATGTGACCAAATAACATCATCCTTCCCAAGCTGCTTTATTGTGTTTTCTTCATGACACCCTCCAAATTTCATTATTAGCTGAAAATTGAGAAAAACAGAGCTGGAAGAGACCAATTTTTGGGATTGTTTTACAGAAGACTTATCCTCTTTGGGTTTGTGTAGGTCTTTAATGACTGAATGACTTTCTCTCTATTAACTGATTTCTTGCAGAAATATAGCTTAGGAACATTTAAAAATTCCTAGATGATTGCAAATTTAAGAGTCACAGTATCCCTGTTATGTTCCTGACCCTTGTGATGGACTTCCAGATCCCTCCCCACCAGCACTGGGATGGCAGAACCTGTTCAGACATTTACTTCTTGGGTGCTCAGGTGTGGGATTCTTCGCCCTTTTCGTACTTCATTCAAAGGATCATGTTTCTCTTTCTTTAATTTTCTCACTAATATACTCAATTTGCTTTGAGAGATTTTTGTGGGAGTAAGAGTGGTGGGTGCTGTTGCTCAGTGCAATCATGCTCTGCTTTCAGAAGTGGGATTTGAACACAGTGAGCAGCACTTCTGCCTGGCCTTGAAACCAGGGAAGTCTGTCAACTGCGCTTCAGCATCGTCTTGTGGAAGTGCCCCCTGCTGCCATGTACAAAGACTTACAGCAGATTACAACACGGCAACTTTTAACTGTGTCTCGTAGTGTCTTTCATTCTACATGTGCTCAAAGTGCTTTACAATATACAAACAGCAATAGAAAATGTACAAAACAAATATGTCTTCAAACAGAGGAGCTGCTTTCTTCAGATGGCAAAAATGACACTTTTCCACAACAGAATAGCAATAGAAATGAGCCTGTACTGGCAGAGGCATTCTGAATTCTCCCCAGCTTAAGATAACTTAATTCTAAGTATGGTTGTTCTTCATGACTTTATAATGGGACTGGACCAACATAAATTAAGAGACTAGAGATTTAGGTGGGAGTATCAATCTCAATTTACTCCCGAAGCCTGTTGTTGATTCTCTGCTTTGCATTCCATTAGCAATTTTTCTCCACACCCTATCACATAGTTTTTAAGCAGTGCTTAATTACATTTTGTTAATGTGAGAAGGGGCTGTATTGGTAATTGCTTTTTATGACTGTCAGTTGTATTTGTGAGTACTGTTTGTTTATGTCATAAAAGGAGGTATATTTTACAACAAAAAATTCAGCACTTTTAAGTACTACATCTGACCGGTTTCAAATGTCATTAAAAGAAATGTATGTAAAATCAGAACAATGTATTATTGAAATAAATTGTCCAGTCTTGTAGCTATGAAAAACATGCATTTTCAGTGAGTATTGGAGTTTGTCTCATTGAGACAGCGATTGTAATGACAGGTTTGTTTGGGGAAAAAATCATGAGTTCACTCAAAGTGGAACCTGATGCTCATCTGAGTGAAGGTAGGCTTCACAAAGGAGGAAAAAATTTGAACAAGGAAAACAGAGGTAGAGTCTGAGGAAGGAAATGGAAAATGTTGCCAGTGCCAAGGAGAGGACGAGGGTATTGGGAGCTCTGGGGTTGCTGGGCATGGAGAAAAAGGAAAAGAAGGACTGAGGGATGAGTGGGCAGTAGGGTGGAGTGAGGATGGAGTTTTGCAGAGGCAGTTCAGAGGTCTAGTGGCTCTGGACTGGCTACAGAGTCTGGGTGTTGAACCCAGGGATTCTGTGCCATGTTTGAGGTCTGAGTACAGTTGTTCAGAGGAGCATTTGGCTCCCACAGTCCATGAAACTCTCATTTCTTCCCATTGTGTTGGGAAGCAAACTGTACATGTTCCACTTATGTAAAAAAATGAATGTATCAGAGTCCTAGAGGCTGCTGTCACTTTTGTCCTGGAGCAGGTGTAATCTTCACACTAAAGCTTGGATCCTCAGTAGAGGGAGAACATGCAGTTATGTTGTCTGAGACATAATGTCTTGATGCATATGGGAAGGAGAAAAATATGTTTTGAAAATGTATTTACATCTTGCACTTCATATCTTGACGTCCCCAGTTTGTAAGTCTTTGAAGTCTTCCATTAAGTTCCTCTAACCTGGAAGCATGAGTGTGTGCATGTGAGCATAAGTGTAAGGAATACATATGTTTTAGAGTGATCTTTGGTGAGAAGGACAGCAATAGGCAGTGTTAAACATCACTCTTCAGCATGGTAACTTCAGTACATCTGCAGCTCTTTGTGGTGCAGAGATTGGATTGTTAGCCTCTGTAACAGCACCATCTTGCACTGCAGTTCTGTTTGCTCTTGCAAACTGAGCAGGATCACATCTGCATAGGATCTTAGGCAGGGGCTCTGCTGAGGTCACTGACCTGCCGTGGAAGCGTGTTTGTTCAGTAAGTAATGCTTTCATATTGATGCCCCACTAAGCCAGCACACCACAATGGCTCCTTTGCCACAGTGCAGTGTTTACCTGAGTACGTAAGTTTAGGCTCAAAATACAAAGTGCAGACGCTGAGTGGTTTTGATCGCTAGAAATTTTGTGTGGAACTGTTAGAAAACTGAGCTGTTAGCCCTCATATGCTGCCAAAATCGTTCAGATAACTGTTCTGCTTAGAATTCTCTTCCAGTTCTTCACTTATTCTGTGCTAACCTAAGCTGAGCTGCATTGTTGTTTTTCCCTGCTTTATGTGTTACGCAAGAACTTTTGTAAAGAAGCACTCGTGTCCTCTTGAGACAGACTCTGCAGTGGGAACAGCTGCAGTAAGCCTGGCATGTGTTGCATCTATAGATTAAACCCAGAAGTTAATTTGTAAGCAGCCAGGCAGCCCCTCTTCACAGCAACAAAGTAACTAATGAGAGGTCTCAGGGCCAAGCCCACAGCAGAATGGACCCTCAAGTAAATCACTGCAGAATCCAGGGAGGCAAAAGTGCTCTGTATAAACATGAGGTATATTTTTCAGCATTGTATATTGATGTATGTGTGTATGTTTTCCCAGCCCTTCAGCTGTGCACAACAGCCATGCAATAGCTGCTAGTTGGAACTCCAAGAGTGAATGGTGCCATCTTGATAGTGTGATGCTCTGCCCATTTAGATGGCCAATGGGCATATGGGAGCCCAATTTTCCAGCATCACCACGCTGGGCTGGAATTGGCATGGGAGCTGTGTGAAGATATTAAATCAGCTTTGCACTTTACCCGCTCTTGCCAATTCCCTAGAATAAATTTGAGGGGCCTGAGGTTTATTGTCCCTTATGTTCAGATTGTTAAGACTCACACTGGGACTTTATGGCCACTTAAGCATTATAATGGTATTGCTCTGTCCTTTCCCCCCAGGCCTTCTGCACTGTGGGAGAGGCATAAAAAGGCAGTGGTACACTGGACCCCAACTCAGAGCTCACTAGATGGCTGGTATTACCACAGGGTATAAATAGGCTAGAATGGAGGCTGAGGAGGAGTTCAGTGTAATACTGCCAGCAGCACGTAACTTGCTCAACACAGTTACCAACTCTGAGGGATCAAAGAAGTTACACAGCCAGTGCAGGCTGCACAGGAATCCGAGGGGCTTTCACTCAGGCTGTGGAGTGGGGAATGGCTTTTCATGCTTAGGAACCTGTGCTGGATTCAAACTGGAAGCCTGAAGATGAATATGTTTGGGGCCAGGCCTTGCCCTGCAAGAACTACCCAAGCTTCCATATGTTCTGCTTCAAAAGAGAGCAGGCAAGCTCTTGTGTTCAAAAAAAGTTTTGGTTACAGCCCCTTGTTAGTTTAATTTTAGTTCTTATGAATTGACATATGGCAGGCATGATTTTTAATTAGAGCTTTAGCTGTGTTTTACTGGTAGGATTGCAGAGCACTGTGGAATTTACACTAGGAAAAAAAATGCTCTGTCGGTAGAGTACAAGGCTGTTTAGTAATCAGAGTGGAAAGTTAACTTTGAAACAAATTGGCAACTGATCAGATAAAATTCAAATCGGTAACATTTGTGTTGGAAACCAGCTCAGATCTGGGAAAAATGGAATCTAAGCTATTCTTTTCCTCTTGCAGAGGAACTGACCAGTGAACACACTGCGTGCACACCAAACACATTGTAACACCCCCTACAAAAACAAAATTAATACTTATATAGGGTTATCTGAGCACTTATCTGATTCCTTTTCACATTAGTGTAAAACTAAGTGTTCCTTTCAGAGGTTTCCTTACATACTTTACAAAACAAACAAACGTCCTTTGCCAGTCAAAAACTAAAGGTCAAAAGTTTTTACCGTTTCTTTTTCTTCTGAATCAACAGGGTGTTAGAGTGAAATGTCAGGAGATGTTTTGCTCCTTTACATTTGTAGCAGATTCCCATCTTTCCAGTTCATTGTGTGAACTGTTTCAGGTACTGAAAGGGTTAATGGTGGTTCAGACCCCAACCAGCAAATGCATTTAAAGCTCAGTCCAGCACTCACATGGTTTGTATTCTTGCTCTGCTGGAGTGGTGTGTTCATGGCATCTGGTTCCCTGGCAACAGCTTTCATTGGCTCAATCAAAGCCTTTTCTTCTTAAGAAAGCTCCCACTGTGACACCCTACCACCACCACTAATCACCATCTTAACTGAGTGTTTAAGATGCAGCTGGTATGAAAAATAATGCTTGTGCATGTGAGAAGATTAAGAGGCTACCTTGCATAGTACACCTGCCCTGGAGAGCACTCTTGCTCCTTGCTGTTGGCTGTACTTGAGGCATCTGCTTTCCCACTGGTAGAGATGAGGCACCAATACACCAAGAGTCTGCTTAGAAATAATCTTTTGTTAGGCAGAAATCCATAAACCTTTGTGTCTTGTGAATAGTCATTTCCTCTTTGCAGCTGAGATGGCGTTTGGGCCTCTGTGCTATTGACAAGGGGAAGAAGTGGGATGTAGGGGGTGTACAATAAAATCCATATTGTTGAAGCTGTCTTCCTTGACAAGGAGGAAGCAGGAAGAAGTCTCCCAACATGTGAACTGGAGGACAATGTCAGCAAAGAATTCATGTTAAGCTTCCTCCAGGGTTACATATATCAGTGTTTCTGAGAATTCAGAGTTTGCATAAAATTTGAGAAGTTTCTGCCTGTGTCTCACAGAATTTGGGGTACAGAGTGATCAACAGACTTGAGCATTCAAGTGCTTGGGAATCATGCTTCCACTGTTAGAAATGTTGCCCTCATAATGAAATGATTATTAGAAATGAAGTCGTGATTGGCTTGGCAGCTGATAGAAATTCCCTCCTTATTTTCCTAGTCTTGGACACAATGTTGAAGGGTGCTCTGTAACCATCAGAGGCCATTGCACTCCACAGGAATGATGCAGCTGGAGCAGAGATGTAGGTGAGGGTAAGCACAAGGAAAGACAGTGTGTGCATTGTAATCTGTGTGCTACAGTGGTTACTTGTTTACCAGACAAAGCACACGGGCCAGACAACCCCCTCCTTTGCTTATCTCTGTGCTATTGGGCAGGAGAGTGAACAGGGATTTAAGAATGTGGGCTGGAGAGCAGACATCTTCAGCAGCGTGGCTTTAATAATGAAATACCATGTCAGAGAACATTACTTTGATTTTGTGTCTGCTTTGGTTAAGTTTTAAGGTAAACTGCAGTCTCCTAATAGAGCTCCTCCCTATTTTAAAACATCCCTTGTTTGAAAATAGTAAGTGAACATTAGAAGATTGAAAGAGGGGAGAAGGAAGCCTTGTCTTGTGAGACACTGTGCTGTATTTGGCAGAGAGAGACTGAGGCAATATGTGCCTGAGAAAGGAGATAGGGAGGACAGACTTGTGGTTAAGCTACTATATTGAGACTTGAAATTTGGGTGTAGCCTCCACCTCTGTGTGGCCTTGTGGAAGTCTGTCATAGGCAAAATAGACATTTATCAAGGGCAGGCAAACCAGAAGTGAAGCTGTGGTGACTCCTCTGGCTGTGGCAGGGCCCAGGGGAGCTGCCTTGGTAGCTGCTGCTGCTGGAGCGAAGCAGAGCCAGCAGGGTAACGCCTGGCTGCCATAGCCCTTTCATGTTTTCAAAGTGCAACTGAGCAAGGCTCAGTCCCCAGCTCGCATTCCCATCCCTGCCCTAGCCTTTTCCTGTGGCTAAAATGTGGTGACAGTGCAACTATGAGAGCAAGCTACCATGATTTGTGTCACAGTGGGGGGACATGTGTCTCTAGTCGATCTCCAACTCTGGTTAATTGCCAGAGAAGAGTAATAACAGCAAGGCTTGGATGAGTGTTCTCCAAAATTCACTCTGCAACTCAAACAATTAGTTTCTGAGCCAGCACTGGGTCTTAGTATTAATAGATTTTCTGAAGTTGTGTCTAGGTATTTTGTAAGCCCAGCACAAGGCTGGCACTATCCCCTTATACTGCAACAGCAAAACTCACACAGAGGAGAAGCCCAGACTTTGTTTTGTCTTGATTTCCACGTGTCCAGCTCACTGTCAGTCCAACTCCAGAGTCTTTGCTTGGGGTACCTTTGCTTCCTGTGTCAACACTGCTGCAGCCCCAAGTATCCTGATTCCCCCAGACACCACAGGAATACAGGCAGGGCTAATGCAGTAACATCACACAGGCCCAGTTATGGGACCAACAGGGTACAGTAGCTGCACAATTTGCAAAGTGGGAATAATTCTTCCTTCATTCAGCGTGCTTTTAAAAAGATCAATCCTAATGTATGAGAGATACTTAGTAGCTACATGTCTAAAAGCTTCCCTGAAAAGCCTAGGCATGTTTTTAGACATCAAATATATATTAAAGGAAGACATTCAAAAGCTAAAATTAGGAAGAATAACATTCTGAACATGGTAAGCCTGTTTTCTTCAGTCATTTGTAGCCATTAATTGAATTTATTTAAACTTATTAACAGCTGTTCAGTAAAAAAATGAGACCATGACAAGTATAAGAACTGTAAAACAATCTGTTTTGAACATTAAATATGAATAATGATTTGGTAAATTTGCTTTGGAGACCAAGTGTTATTGCTTCCTCCTTCTCAGAATGTTTCCAAAGGCCAGAAAAGTGCATGTAGGTGTGTGAGGAGCTACACTTTTTCTGTTGCACTGACAATCTTTACCTTTTGACTAATTTATGGGCCTCAAGGCAGGCTATGAAAATTTCAGAGGGATAGTTGGTAGATTTCACTGCTCTGGTGAAACTCAGATTTGCTTTGGTTTAGATATGATTTCAGAAGACCTTATTTATTAGTGCTGGTTTACCATGAACTTGGGAACAAAGGAGTTTTGGGAATCACCTCCGGATATCAAGGGACAGGGAACTTCCATTGTTTAGGGATTTTCACAAGTCTCCACTGGCCACACAGATGGATAGCTGAAAATATAGAAACTTGGCAAAGTACGGAAGGAACAAGACCAGTGTGTTGTCTCAGTCCTCCCCGTCACATAAACTGTGCATTGAGCAGGTACTTCTGTGAAGAAATCTGAGGCTTTTCCTTTCAAACAGCAAGATATTCATTTAAATAAGATAAAAGGTTCTTAGTTTGCACGTAGAAGGTATTTGAGTATACAGAACAGACTCTTGCTGTAAAGATGATGATTGAAAGGAGATTGTTTTGTTCCCTAATTCACTGAGTAAAATTATTTTAATGTAGAGTTTATGTTATTTTATTTCCTACTTTTTAGATTATCAGAGAACTCTCAAGAAGCCTTCCCTTCTAATTACAGTCTGTACATATGTGCTTAACTATGTTATCACAGTGTCTAGTGGATAAACAGCACAACATTATTTTTTTTCCCTAAAAAAGATCAGAGGGGTAAGCCTGAGGTGCACATACAACTGCAAACCTCTGAGAAAGGATGTAAATGCTGGCTTTCTGCACAGGAGTGCATTTCACCCTAAGTAAACCTGGAACAGTCATATGATCTATTGGTCTGGAGTCACAGTAGTAGATTTATGTTATGCCAGTGAATAGGGCTGTGTCTCTGGCACTGCTGCCTAACCTCTAGCAGGAGTTGTGTGGTGTGAATAAAGGCCAGAGGCCTGTTGTAAAAATGATGATTTAGGTGGTTGATTGGGACTCTAGAGATCTGGTTGCTTTTCCTGCTTCTTTTCTACTTTTCTTGAGAAGGTAACTCAGTCTTACTCTTTCAGCTAGGGATAATATTTCCTCACCTCACAGGGACATTTTGGGAATAAATGTGTTAACTAGTGCAAAGCATTCAAGGTTTTGGGCCTGAATAGCAGAGAAGAAACAGCACAGAATGGTGAAGTATGATTGTTCATGCAGTGTTGCAATAGTTTATAGGAGATGAAGCCAGAGCCCCACACTGAAGAGCTGAGATGAAAAAGAATATTGAAGAGCTGCTTTGTATGCAGAGCATTGTCAGGCCTGTGCCTGGAGTGAAGCAGGGCTCTTGCCAAAAAAATGAATGTGGGGGCAGTACCTGGTCAGAGACTGAAGCAGTATATTATAGCATACAACCCCGAGGCAGAAGAAGGTTACATTAGGCAACCTTTGCTTTGCTGTTTCATGATACTTGAGAGCTTTGCTTTTCAGCCTTTGATTGTTTAGTTTTAAACAACATCGTTTTTAGCATGCAGCAGATGATATAGATCTTACAGTGCACCTGGAGCTTTACAGGAAGGTGTGCAGATAAGGTCTCAACCCCTTAAATCTTATAGACTGGGGCCTTTTTCTTCTCTCACAGACCTCATTAGATTAAGTAATCTAAGGAATTCTGGTTTTACAGCAGTGACCCATAATTCAGCACTGATTTAGGCATAAATCTGCAATATGCTTCTATGGCGTTTCAAACTGCAAAAATGCCTTTTTTTCAGTTGTTGTTGCTTTCCATACCTTCATCTTGTACCAACTTTCACCCCGCAGGGATTCTATGGCCTTTTTACTGACTGGCACCCCCCAAATTAGCAATGAGCAGACACAGGATTACCAGTTCTACTTTTAAAACTTCTAGTATATGTTTTTGTAAGCTCCACAACATCACTACACTGTATCCAAGTAGTGAAAAAAAGTCAATTTCCTCCTCCGTCCTTGGGCAAAGGTTGGTG
>VZTB01008355.1:127635-143380 GCA_013397245.1 Thryothorus ludovicianus
CCCCTTTTCTTTTTTCTTAAGGAAGATTTTATGTTATCTAAAACCTCTTTACTTTTAGGCACTCTCAAGGTGTCTGATATTTTATTTTTTTAATTTTTAAACATTTCCTTTCCAGAATATCCAGCCTGCTGTAAAGAAAACATGTTTCAGTCCCAGCAGCATTATTTATGAGCACATCATCAGCTTCACACAGGAATACTTAATAAACCCAGAAGCACTTCAGAACAGCTAAGCCCTGCTCACTGCTCAGCTGTGTACAGACAAGCCAGGAGCAGCAATGGGGCTGTAGCAGACTAGGTCACAAATGGGGGCCTGCACTGGGGAATGGACCTGGTGGCCTCTAGAACTGGATATCATGCTGGAACTTTCCCATCCAGCACTTTAGAAAACAGCAGGAATCAATACTTTCACACTAGGAATCAATTAAAGAAACCCAAATTATTACCATTTGAATAAACAATTATTCCTTTTTCACCCTCACAGAAGCTTGTTGTGATGTACTAAAAGCCAGAACTAATTAAATGATCTGATCACACAAATCATATCAGAACTGTTTCATCTGGTTTAATTAATTCTTGCCAGAAATTGCTTCTACTTTTAACACATGCTGAATGATTTTTTTTACTATTAATTTTTTTAACAGTTTCCATTTATATCTGTTTCCAGTACTGCTGGGATTCTCCCTTTCTGCAGATAAAGTGGGAGTGTTTACAGAAGCCTTACTGCCAGGGAGTTTTTTAACCCTAGAGACAGACAGTATGGCAAATAACTTGTAGATCAGTAAAAGGGACATTTAGACCTGCGTCTAAGAGGGGGATTTTTAGCTAGGAAAGTAGACAAATAAAATGCATGCTCTTTAGTCAAGTCTTCTGGTTAACTCTTAAATTGCTGGTGGCAAATGCTCTGATGAGAATGCAGTGGTTATCACTAGGAAGAGAACAAGGCAGCACTGTGCAATCTTCAGTAGCCTTTTTCTCCCAGCACATGAAGTGTGGACAGGTTATGTTGGTCATTGCTAGCCAGCTCGACCACAGGGCATTTCTTTGTGAAGCACAACAGGCCTTAGCCTGATTTCCTGAACCAGGCAGCACATGTTTGCACCTGGGGCTTAGTCTCAAGGCTTGAGAGCATTCAGGCCCAAGCATAGAGTCTACAGCCCTGAAAACACATCCCTGAGCCAGGACAGTGTTTCTGAGGAACATGAGCATGCTTTTGTCTGCTGTAGGACAGCTTATGTGTTTTATCTTCTGGTAGAAGTTCATGGAAAAGGCTCTTTCTTGTGAGGTATCTTGGAAATGTACTGCAGCAATGTTCCTGTATTCAGAGACTGGTGTCTGAGCCTCTGAGATTAGAGGTTTGGATTCAAGACAGTTCTGTGATCCACCTCTTGATCTCACACTACTGTACTACTGGTAGTACATGCCTGTGTCCACACAAGGGTGGGAACAGCCCAGTGCTTATCTTGGTATTCTTCAATTTCTGTATTTATTTCTCAATTGATAGTGCATTTATTACTCAGACAAAACCTCAAATCAAGGGGGTGCAAGTGATCACAGAACAAGTCCTCACATGCTGCAGATGTGCAGTAATTGTAACACTGGGATTTGCCCTTTGGTTGTAGTTGTAGGACAGAACTGTGCAAACTGGCTACAGAAATTCTTACCAGAAATTCTTACTACATGCCTACTCTTACCAACAGGAGGACAGAGGCTCACTCTAGGGATTGCTGCTTCGGATGGTAAGACCAGAAAAAATATGAGAATGGTATTATTTTCCATCTGACTTTCATGAGGACAAGTGACAGGCTTTAAAGTTTAAAATAGCACTATTAAAGCAGTATAAAAATGTACATATTCAAGATATGTCAGTAAGATGGGACATTGTCACAGAATAATGGGTGCTAGCTGCTTGGCATGAAAAAGAAGGAGATGCTAATGTAATCCTCAGTTTCCTAGGGAGAAGAGAATGAGAAATAAATAGATGAGGGACAGTGCAACACTTCTGAGCATACCCCTGCCATGATAGGAAGTGTTTGAGCAGGGTTCTCTATGGCCCTGCATTTCAGAGCAGTGTTTGTGCACAGCTGACACTCTGCCATCCTATCCCGGCCAAAAAACACTTAACTGAGACAGAAGCAAAGCTGTCTGCTAGGCTCTTATGCCTTTCCATCTTAGCAAATGTGGTCAGCCATAGGCCTTTTGAAAAGCAGGGCCTGAGAAACCTTCCCCATGCCCTCACTGGGGTTGGCTGTACTGCCAGGGATCGTGCAGGTCAGCTGTGAGAGCTGCCTTGCTCCAGCTGGCAGAGCTGGAGCACTTGGCTGCTTTGTGGCTGTGACATAAGGAAACTGCTGAGCTTTGACATGAGAAAGGCCTTGTCTCTCTGGGAGGTGGCTTGCCTCTTTCCCTGCCTCCTCTGTTCATGTATGTGGTTCACTACTCTGTCCCCTATTGGTGTTGACTTTGTAAATTGGGGTAATACCAGTGCCTAGAACTCTTCCTCCCCTGGGGAGTTACCAGAAGTGCACAGAGATGCTGTAGGATGGTCTGTGGGCTCAGTGCTGGGGGGTGGAGGGAGCATTCCCATGGCAGTCTGTGGGGACAGGGGTTGTGAATTGAGTAGGTGCAAGTCCTGCAGAGGACACCAGCTGTCTCCTGGGAAATGTTGCTGTTGGCACTGCCCCTGTCCTCAGTGCCCCTGGCTTCCATAGAGACCGGGCTTTCCTTGCAAAAAAGAAGGCTTCAGACTCTGTCCTGTGGTCATGTGCCCTATTCCCCAAATGTTTGCACTCTGAGATAGCACAGGCTCTGTATGCTATGGCCATATTGGGACATCACTCCAACAGCACAGTTAAGGTTGTGTTTGCTCATTCCTTAACTCTTTATTTACTGGTTTCCAAGGGAATAGCTAGGACTGACATTCTAGAAAGGCACTACATGCTCCTGGCAACCTTCATGAATTTCTTTGTCAGCAAACTTCATATTTTTGAAAATCTATGGGAGGAATATAACTTGTCGAGCATTCATATTGATGACATCAATTTACAAGGCAGAAATTCCTGTGGCCCTGAGGATGCTACTGGAGCAAAGTATGACTGAGTGCTCCTTCACAGCCTGGGCATTTCACCTCACTTAACGGGTGACAGAGGCAGCACTTCTCTATGTTCTGTTAAAAAGGCAGTGTGAGGCATTCCAGAGCAGCACCTGCCTGGACTGGGGCAGGCAGTCACACTTTTGCCTTGCATGGACTCTGGGATGGGTGTCTGAGCCAGCCCAGGCACAAGCCAGGCCCTTGCAGTAGCCAGTAGACAGGGCCAGTTAGCGTGAGCATGGGCTTGGCAGGCACAGAAGAATGGCTTCACACCAGAGTTTTCTTTTTGGTCAGCCTGAAACAGAAGAAAAGCAAATGTACATGCAGCTGCAGCTGCGTCCACAAGCTTCTCACATTTCAGTCTCAGCAGTTTTTATTGCTCTTCCTCTGCTCTCCACAAACACTTTTCCCTACATGCCATTCTTAATCTCATTAAGAAAAATGTTCAGTTTTCTGCCTTGTGTCCCACATTACCAGGTCTACATTGTGCAAGTGAAGTGGGTTACACTTTTTCAGTGATATGGGGCAAGCTGTAGGTAAAACAGACTCCTGTGTCTGTTTTAAACTCCCTGTGGTTCCAAAGCCAAGCTATCTGCCTTCACCTGTCATCTTAGCCTTAGTCCATCTCTTAGTCTCCCTCTTAATTCCAGCTGAATCTTAGAAGGTTGCACAGTGTTTTTTCAATCTTTATGGGTGCGTTTCAAATTAAAATTTGGGGTATATAAATTATATATTTATATAATGCTTCCTGCTTATATAAAAAGCATTTCACCAAACCATTCAGGCATTTTCCCCTTTATTTTCTTCTTTGATTTAAGCAGTTCAGAGTTAACTTAAAATTGTTTTGCTTAATTCAAGTCCATATTTTTGGGGTACATGGGGAAATAGTGCACTTCCTCCTTGCTCTGCTGCTGTATTATTTAATCTCTTCATTAGTGGTATTTTCATGAAATACCCAGGTAATTATTTTAATTTGGGTTTGGGTTTTTTATTTCATTGCAGATAAATATTTTCCTTTTATGAACAAGACAGTTTCCTCAGTGTCTGGTTTTCATTTTTAGGGAATAGTCAGCCAACTAACAATCTTACTGGCCAGCACTGATTCTGCTCAGTTGGAGATGTTTTGCAGTGTGTGCTATCACACAGACCCCACATGGCAACACTTTGTACAGCAACCAAAAAAAGACAGAGAGAAGAGGGCATGTGACAGTAAATCCCATCATCTGAAGAGTCCCCAGAGACTCTTCTGAGAAGGGAACATTCCTTACGCATATTACACAAAAGCCCAAAAGGTGATGAGTGACACTTCCCACTTTCATTTCTTTGGGAAGATTTGGTGTCATCACATATGTCTTTACTTTGCCACTAGTGTTTGACTATTTCCCCATAGAAAGTAAAGTGCCAGCTCACTCTTTGCTATTCTCTGTCTCTTAATGATCAATTATTTTTAATTGGAACCTCTTGCATTGTGCCCAATCTTAAGAGGTCCCCATCAAGATCAGGGCTCCAACAAGATGGGAACAGTACCAACACATATGTGGGGACAATAGAGACTTTTTTTTGTCCCAAAGAGCCTGATCCTATTTAGAGAAGGGCAGAAAAAGAAATGGAGGTAAAGATGATTGGAAGAATTTGCAGACCGTGGGCAAATTTGGGAAAAGTATGACTGTCTCCTGACTTCTAGTCTGGTGCCCTGTCTACTGACACACACTGCTTCTCATTTACTAATAAAAGTGTCATTGTATGTGCAGAACTACATTTCAGGGTAAATAAAATAGGCTGGTATTCCTACAAAGAACTTTATTTGCTAAATAAGATGCAGCCAGAGATGATGCTGAGAGGTGGACATGGTGAAAATAACAGTTCTCATGACACAGTTTTCCATCGACTTATTTTTATGTGTATAACTTGTTATTACATCTTTGATGTCTGTTTTCAAGTAACGCATTATATCTGAGTGCTATAGTGAAATGTTGACCAAAGGACACTTCATTAACAAAGCTTTAATGAAAATGGATAGCAAAATGGAAGAGTAATTTAAGTGAATTCGCTGAGTTTCTCGAAATTGTTTTCTGAAAAACATTTGTTTTCAGTTCTCATGTTGAGAGGTTTTGATAAAGATTCAGTTCAGAATTCAGTGCGGAAAGATCTTTGCTTGAGGAAAACAAAGGATATGGAATTAAAGCGTTGACTTTGTTTATGTCGACTTTATTAGTTGAAGTGGCAAAAGTCTTAAGAACTCTGTGGGCAATGATACAAAGTTCTGTGCCTTTATAACTGCAAAACCATCCCAGATTAGTTAGTCTTTGCAGATCAGGGATTTCTTACCAAAAAAAAGACATTTGGTGGCTCAAAGTAAAGCACAGACTTTTAAATCTTACAGCACTCAAATGCAGGACTCAGGTTTAGCCTACCATAAAAGCAGCGAGCTGCCGTGAGCTCTGGTGTGAGCTCTGGAAGCCCAGCCCGCCGCCTGGCCCTGTTAGAGGGGCGGGATGCTGCAGGCACAGGCGCTGCTGGGTCCCCTCGCTCACGGCTGCGGTTCGGGCTCTGCTTCCCGCGGGCGCTCTGAGCCGCTTTAGAGGGGCCGGATCCTCGCCTTCGTCTACTTTGTACCCGTCGTGAGAGTTGTTTCTGCAAATCCAATAGCTGATTTATTATCTTCAGAGAGCAGAATGTGTAAAGAAAAACAGTATGAGTAAATCCTCTCCCTCTAGAAGGACTTTCTAGCCACTCACATAATCCCGCTCGGTTCCAGCCTGGTATGCATAGCTGTGGAAGGGTGTCAAATGACATCCCTTTTACTGGCTGTTGGCCCTAATGGAATGCTTCTTTGCACATCTCGTAAAGTAAGGGCAGGAAATGCTGCCTGAGACTTCTACGTTTTGCCGTTAATTAAAAAATAAAATTAAAAATTTGAGAGGCAAGAGCATGGCAAATAAGAAATGCTCTTTTCATCATGGACTAGATAAAAAAGATTCTGTCTTTACATTTTAGTTTTTCACCCTTTCTAAAGACTGCCTTGCTTTAGATAATCAAAGCTGGCTTTGAACTAACACACAGAAAAAGTCTTTTTTTTTTCTTTTCTTTAAAAAAAGCCCTATACATATATATACATATCACAGCCTTTCATTCCTTTTATAGACAGTTTCATTTTCTGGGAGAATGTGAAAGTTCTGAGCAATCTGGAGCTCCACACAGGCACCACAACAAACACAGGGAATGAGGACCAGCCACACTACTGCAATTAACACCAGTGTTTAATTAGCAGACAGCTGCATTGGGCAAGGGCCTTTTGATTTTCTCTCTTCACTGGTCTTTTGATGAGAGACTTACCTACAGTTGTAACTTCTATTTGTTACACTCACATGCACTATGCTAGATGTGCATGGACACACACACACCCCACTGGAAAATCTGTGGAAGGAAGCCATGTCAGGCAAGTGATCTGATTTGTGCTTTAGGTAAATGTTTTTGGAAGTAGTTTTCTTTGACTGTCTTCTATGAAAAATCTATAAGTTACATTTTTGTCTGTTGGGGAGGGTAAGCTGTAAATTAGTGTATGCTTTGGTGCTTTTAGGAATCCTTTTCGATTTGTTGGTGTATCTTATTTAGCAACAAAAACCTGATGTGTGAGGAAGGTGAATGGGTGCAGAAGTCTGCTCTGGGAAAGGTTGGCATCAGGGCAAGACACAAACATTTACCCCAGTCAGCTTAGACAAGTCTGTATTTCACTGGTGAAAGAAGTGTAATAGCCTCATGCTGTTTCCTGTTGTTAAGGCAGGAAAATGTCCAAGCATCCAACTAATCCTTCTCCTTGGCCATCATGAGTAATGAGAAAGATGTTGTTTGAGGTCATGGGAGCAGAAAGAAACTGTTGAGGAACTAAGAGATGCAGCGAAAACATGGCAGGGAAGGTGAATTCTCACTGCCATGGGCTTAGATGCTATCTTGGTAAACTGTGCTTTAGGCCTACTGCTAAGATTTAGATTCCACTTGCAGCAAGCTGAAGTGAGCAGTATTTATTTAAAGAGGGACAGCTGAGTTGTCATTGAGCCTGTTGATAACATATAGCAAATGAGAACTTTGAGAGTAGTGGAAGAGTTAAGGACCCTGTAGTACCAGCACAGGCCCAAACCCTTACTCTGCTATGCCTAAGCACCACTGTAACACAAGTCCATTTTGTTTGACATATATGCCCAGTTTAGTGTAATTTTTTATTTACCTAATTTGCTTCTTCATACCCTCTCACACTTTATATTTGAACCAGGATAGATGATACTCCTGTGATAGCAGCTGCTCAACCTGACCAGTTTTAGATAAGATATTGGAAAACATACAAATAATTTATTCTATCTGGTGGTCTTAATTTGACATTCTCTGAAACAGAATCTACTTGGAAAATACCAGAGTTTGAGACAAAGGCCTGGCAGAGGTATTTATACAATGTATTCGGTTTCTTCTGATTTTGAGAGTATTGATTCTCAAAACATCCCTATAATATACAGAAGTGTCACTGCTCCAATTTTATGGACAAGGAATTAGAGACAGAGACAAGATTTTTCTAGATGTGCACCTGGGAATTTAAATGTTTACAAAAAGTACTTTCCATGTAACCCTCCTCCATTTTTAGCTGCCCGGATACTGCTGGAAGTCTGGCTGGATGTGATCTGGCCACCATCTGTGGTTGCACAGGTAATCAAGCACTTGTCTTTCAAATCTTAAATGAGTGCCTACTTGCTAGAGCACCTTTTTGTGTCCATCTGGGCCAGATAACATGTTTTTATTCTACTGCAGCTCCTGGCAGAATTCCCTATTCACTGCAGGCTTTTTCAAGTCCCTCAAAATGTTAGCCTGAGAAAAAGGACAGCATAGTGGAAATAATCTATCTCCTTGCCTGCCCTGAGAATGACTTTGTTGAAGTTTTAGTGGTAAAGAGAACAATGCTAGTAGTACCTTCAGTGAAGCTCAAAGTAGGGGAGTATTGGGCCTCTTTTCTTTCTTCTTTCTAGATGTCACCCTGGCCTTTGGGTTGAAGTTTTAGTGGTAAAGTTATGGCTGCTCTGGTAGCCACATGACAAGACTAGTTTCCAAGATCTGTGCAGCTGAAGTCTACTCACATTGGCTATTCCTCTAGGCAGCAGACTCAGTTTTTCCATGTGTATTTGTAAGGCTAACATGCTTAAGTGAAGAGTTGCCTATCATCAAGCCAAGTTGTGATACAGCTGGGGCAGGCAAAATGAACAAGTTGCAATCAGGATTTCTTTACTAGTATGGGTTAGTGATCTCCTCCAATTTACAATTATTATTTAAAAATGTGCTCTAGGCCCTGCTTATTCCTGTCTTTTATCCATATTCTCATTTATCCCAGTCCCATAATTTCCTGGAGTGGGTAGGCTGGCTGTACAGGGAGGAGCAGGTGATACAGAGGAACAGAAGCTCATGACCCTGTTTGGGGCTGTCCTGGCATCATTCAGTCAAATCCCATCTGGCTGTAGCTGTGGAAACACTGTGCTTGAGCCTGGTGTTTACCTGAATTAGGAGAAAGTGCTGTCTGTGCCTTACTTCCTCTCATCTGGTTTTGAGACAAGCAGTGCCCAGACACCAGACAGGTAACCTTGGACCTTGGGTTTAAACAGTGTCAGAACCCCTTCCTTGTACCTCCCTCCTCTTGTTGGCATGAAAACTGGCTCTCTGAGCAGTGCCAAACTCTGAGGTACATATTTTAGTTTTAAAGTCTGGGCATCATTTTAGTCAAAATGTGTTGATTCTAAGTGGGGCATTTGGGAATTTGCCATGATTGTATTTATTCCCCCAAGCCTATTTTATTCGTGCAGTGTTGTATCTGCCAAAACCACACACATGTTGGCATGAAACAATTATCCTGGTTTATATAGGGCAGGCTTGGCAATAGTCTTCCTCAATAAAAACAGAGTGCTGAAGATTCAGTGTCATCTTTTCCTTTGCAAGTAAGAGGCTAAATATCTTTCAGTTAGATTGATGGTTTTAAAATTAAAAGGAGTGGAAGGCATGTATGAAGTGCAGGGTGTACATGAAGTACCTGTAAAGCCTGGAAGGAAATGAGAGTGAGATGAAGTAAAAAGAAGCTATTTGAAATGCAAGCTAGTAATTTGGCTTCTAAACCCATGTGAAATTATAAGTAATGTTTACTGTTGCCAATTGGTGAATACAGGGATGTGTGGTTTTTACTTGCATGCAAAGCTATTGGTTGCGGGTGAAGTACTTAGACAAAAACATTCAATTGTCAGTGTGGGTATTCCACCAAAAATAAACCCAAACAAACACTGACATATTACAAAAGCGCTTTTTTCCGAAGAGACAAACATTCAGTTGTTGCTGCTATTCATGAACTCTAGAACTGTTAAAGCCTCCTCTTTAACTTGCCTGAAGCAATTATCCTTCATTTGAGAAAGTTACACAATGTCTTTGAAATTGAAGAAACAGTGTTTCTATAGTTTTCATGAAAATATAGTATATGGTGTACACTTACAGGGATATGGATCGATGACAACTATTACTTGCTAAGTTCTTGTGAACCAAAAAAATGCTGCAGACGAGAACCAAAGGTAAAGGTGAGGCAACTTTTAAAAAATTAAAAAAATTCAAGGGGGCTTAAACTTTAGTCAGGGAAAAATATTTTGCAGTGATTATCAAAGGTTAGTAAAGGCTTATTTTTCTTCCTTTTTTCCAGAGGGTTTCACAAAGTGATTTTTTTAACTGTACTCCGTTATGAAAGTAACTGCTACCTTGTTATCAAAATGGTGATAGACATTTTTATTCCAGAAGGCCAGACACTATCACTACTTGAAATTCTCTGAATTGTTTCCACTGTGAGCAAATTCAACCTTGATGTGAGTCACTTCAGCTTCTACTTTACATCAGCATCAAATTTCACCTACAATTTCAAATTTTGAAAATCATCTTAAATCCTGGGATTTGGATAGTTTTTCATAAGTGACTTTAAATCTGGAAGGACCTAATAGGAAATACTGAAATTAAAGCATTCAGCTTTAGTGATTTCTGATGGAAACAGAGACCTTTTTTTTTCAGATATAAATGCCTCATGATCTAAACAAGTCTATATAGAGTTTTTCCACGTACGGAGAAAAAACCAGCGATGCCACGTGAAGGGTTTCTCATGCAGCGAGCGGGGAGCCGTGGGACAGGCCCCCTGCAGGGATCGCAGGCGTAGCTGTCCGTGATGGATTAAGGATTGATTGCAGGTTTAGCGACGCAGCTGTGGCTGCACAGCACAGGGTGTCAGTCACAGCCCTGCTCCCGGCGGCTGCCAGTCCTGCACAGCGCAAGCTGTTCCAGCCGTTCCATCGCTCTGGCCGGCACTGATGGATTAATGGGAGGAAATGTTTAGAGAAAGGTTCAGGTTTCCTGAGTGAGTGGAATGAAACCCCCCTCAGCAAAGATCAGCAAGCTCATGGAGCAGTTTGAAGCAGCCTCACTGGCAGGAACGCAAAGGTCTTTTCAAAAAGGAAACTTGACAAGTGAGCAATTCTGGGGAGCAGCAAGAGGTGTTTTCAAATAAAAGATGGGCTCTTCCAGAGAGGCAGCATGAATGGGGCTAGCTCTTAAAAGAACTTTTAAATCAGTAGTTCATACACTGTAAAAGTAAAAGGTTACGTTTGAGAGCACAGTGTCCAAATAAAATAGTGCCCTCAAAGTGGAACTATTACCCACTATGCTTAGTAAATGAAACCATGTTGCAGTGCAACCACAGCTACTGTGATGGCAAATAGCTAAGGCATCTTAGATCTATCTCTGTTCTGTAACTTAAATTTTAGTATTGGCATAATTGAAGGTGCAGGAAGTGTGATAAATGCAGACAGTAGGCAGAAATCCTTGTGAAAGAAATGCTGTAAATATCATTTCACAGGTGTACAATTCTGTTTGTTGGGGCACTTTCCATGACTGTAGCAACACCGCTTGAGATCTAAACATTCATTTCAGTTTAAAAAATTAAATAGACCATTCCACCAAAGCTTTCAGATGACGGTGATAAGAAACAATGTAGGCTTCAGGCTAGCTATTAAAATTAACGTAAAATTCACTTGAACAAAACTGCAGAGAGCAAAGGTGCTATGGGAAAAAAGCACCAGTTCATGATAGTGCATGTTGAAAACCATTAGAAAGGACCCAAAGTCCTTAGTGTTTCCCTGTTACACTCCACTCGTCAAAGTGAGGACTTAATTTACAGCACTCGTAGCACCCTCATTTTCAATCGTAAAATCTCTTTGGAATGGGAAGAGAGCATTATCCTTATTTTCTAGATAAGGGAACTGGTTTATCAGCTTGCCCTCAGCAAGAAGCAGAGACTGGAAGAAAACTTGGCTAGGCTGCAAGTACCTCAAGTGAGGGCAGACATTTGAAACTGGCTGTCTCAAAATGTGCTCTCCTGTTGAGGGGCTGGTAATCAGAACAAACAGTTTCAAGCCACAGCTGAGTTCCCAGTCCACATTCACCGGAAAGTCTCTTGCATTATCCATAACCAAGTGGAGGAGATGACACCGCTTTCCAGAGCTTCCCCCCATTTTAAAATCTGCCAAGTGTTCGAAGATGGAAAGAACATTAGAGCCCTTGTATTAAAAATTATTTATTTAGTGATCTGTACATGGGGTGAAGCAGGGCCTCATACAGACCTCCAAAAAAAAATCAAGTAAAAACATAAATACATATTTTCTTACAAAAATGAGATTTACAAAATATACATACTGCACTTGTCTGACACGCTTGTTTTTTTTCTTCCACGTGCACATTATAAAAGACAAACCAAGCCCTGCAAGTCTGACATCAGATTTACTGAAGGATTTGGCTGATGGGCCCATTCCTCATGCTCAGACTACTGGTATGCCCTCAGACAGCAGTAGTCTGCCCCCTCACCCTGAACAGGTTTTTTCTTCTTAAAGTTTCATTCTAGACACTTCCCCCCCAAAAACATGATGAGCAGCTATAGGGTGGAGACTTGCTAAAAATCCAGAATGTCCTATTTTGTCCTTAGGCAAGAATATACACACACACATATACTTATAAAAACAACCCTTCAGTGAATATAAAGGTAAAGTAGTATGCAAAAAATAAAATATGAACAAGTCAACATAAAAATTTTCAGAATAGAAAAATCTGTCACATTTCAAAAAGAAAATTATGCATTTGATGATAAATTTTTGAATGCTTTTCCTTCTAAGAAGTGATCACTGGAAACTTAACCAGCTGTATTTTAGCCAAAATGAGAAGACTCCTCACTTGCAGTAACTACTTGATTTTAAACCCCAACTCCAGCCCCCCCACCTGCACCAAGAATCATTGCCATGCAGCTCAGGGAACCTGAGGAGGAGGCAAAGGGTCCATCGTGAGCCAAAACGATGCCTCCTGTCCCCAGAATCCGCCTGTGTATTGACTTTTTCTGCAGTGAGCTCACTGCAAAGCAGGAAAGCAGGTTTATGGGAAGGAAAGAAAAAACTCTGATCTTTATGTAACATTTTAATGGCTCTTGTTTCGGCAGGTGCTCTCGGGTAAGCTCTTCTTGCCCTCTAAATCTTGCATTTCCTTCAGCTTAGAAAAGTGGCCCACATCGAACGGTAGGAAAACATCCTGCCTCCTCCTTTTCTCATAAAAGGAATGTTTATTTCTACGAGCTCCTCACATCCAAGGGTGAACCTCAACGACTTCTTTTTGTTAGTTTGCCCATAAAAACCGATCCCATGCTTATGCCTTTCTACACAGAAAACACTTTTGTTTCCCCCTTTGTCTCCTAGAACAAAGGCAAGGGGGAAAAGCCTTCTGCTGAAAAGCAACAAGTCATTTCTTTTCAGGGTGTGGAATAGCAACCCCCTCCTTCCTCACAGCAGCAAGAACAGATTGAGGGCCAAATTTTTACTTTAAACAATCACAACAGGTATCACTGAGGTAAAAAGGAACTCGTGAGCTGACAGAACAGAGGCATCTCCCCAGCACACGATCGGGCTGCAGCTGGCTGTGCAGTACTCACGTGATGGCTCCGCCGAGCTGGAAGGAGCAGGCAGCGAGCTCAGGCTCGGAGTTACCCTGCCCACGCTGCAGTTTGGCTCCGGCAATTCAGAGAGCATTTGGCTACTTCTCGGCAGGGGTGGCTCAACAGATCTGGCTTCCCCTCCCTCTTGTCCAAAGCAAGGCAGGATGATTTTAGTTGGGTTGGAGTTTCTTTTGCCCAACAGGAGTAGCAGGAGAGAAGTAAGGAGACTTTTGGGTGAAGGACTCTCCTGTCTCAGCAGTGGCCTCTTTTTCTGTCCTCTCCCATGTAGCTGGTTAAAAGCACCACTGGACATAGTTTGACTGATCCTTTATGCAATGATTTTCTTTTTTTCAAACCTATGAGGAAGAAAAAGTTTGGAAATGCCTCCCTTCCTCCCTCTTCAGGGAACCATTGCCCTACTCCTATGCTGAGTATCCATCTCCTGTGCCTCCTCTGCGTGTATGCATGTGTGAGTGTGTGTGTGCCAGATGGGACAGGGGGTCTCATACTGCCGTCTCGCCTTTGCTGCCAGTACTGAGTCTGTGGTAGAAGCGTCGCCAGGACTGCAGGGTTTTGCCAGACCAAATCCAGAAGCCAGTCGTGATCCCAACAATCATGGTCATGAGGTACTTGATCATGAAGACAGTGAAGTCTGGACTCATAGGGGGAAAGTGGTTGGGACAGGGCACAGCATATGTTTTGCAGGTCTGGAGGAGCCACGTCTTCTCCCAGGTGCCACGGAAGGCCTGCTCGTAGAAGTAACACGCCAGGACAATGGTGGCAGGCACGGTGTAGAGGACACTGAAGACACCAATGCGCACCATCAGCTTCTCCAGTTTCTCCGTCTTGGTGCCATCATGCTTCATGATGGTGCGGATGCGAAACAAGGACACGAAGCCAGCCAGCAAGAAGGAAGTGCCAATGAAGAGATACACAAACAAGGGTGCCAGCACAAAGCCCCTCAGCGAGTCCACACTGTAGATACCTACATAACACACCCCACTGAGTACATCCCCATCCACCTGTCCCATGGCCAAGATGGTGATGGTTTTGACAGCGGGCACAGCCCAGGCAGCCAGATGAAAATACTGAGAGTTGGCCTCAATGGCCTCATGGCCCCACTTCATGCCAGCAGCCAGGAACCAGGTGAGGGACAGGATGACCCACCAGATGGAGCTGGCCATGCCAAAGAAGTAAAGGATCATGAAGAGGATGGTGCAGCCTTCTTTCTTGGTGCCTTGGGCCACAGTGCGGTAGCCATCCTCAGAGAAGCGCTCTAGACACACCACCCGCTCCTCCAGCAGGAAGCCTGCTGCATAGGCCACTGCCACCATGAAGTAGCAGCCCGAGAGGAAGATGATGGGCCTCTCCGGGTAGCTGAAACGACGCATGTCTACCAGGTAGGTGAGCACGGTGAAGAGGGTGGAGGCACAGCAAAGCACGGACCACACACCCACCCACAGCCGGGCAAATCGCACCTCTGCCTCCTTGAAGTACATGAGCCCATTGGGCCGGGCTGGCTCACAAGGGGCTCCACAGTCCCGCTCCCCCAGGAACCGGTAGCCCAAGTAAGAGGGCACTTTGAGCTGCCGGGGGCAAGAGAAGGAGAAGCCGGAGGGTGGCTGTGGCGGGGTAAGAAAGTCAGGGAGGTAGCCAGCTGTGGGGTGGGCAGTGACCCCCCGACCCGCCGCACCACCGGGTCCTGGTGGAGCATCTGACGTGTTCTGCCCTACGCAGATCTCACCCGCACCGTGAACAGGGAAGTTCTCGCAGCGGAGCCGCTCTGGCCACTGGAAGCCGAACTTGTTCATGAGGGCCTCGCAGCCCTGACGGGCCCGTTCGCAGAGGGAGCGGCAGGGTGGGATGGCCTGCTCCAGCACGGTGCACACGGGCGCGTACATGGAGCAGAGGAAGAACTTCAGCTCGGGCGAGCACTGCACCTTGACCAGCGGGTAGAACTGGTGCACCTCCAGCCCTGCGTCCTCCTGGTTGGTGTGGCCCAGCAGGTTGGGCAGGATGGTCTGGTTGTAGGCGATATCCGTGCAGAGCGGGATGGAGATGGGCTGGCAGAAACCGTGGTCCGGCACAGAGATGCCCTTCTCGCCGTGGTACTGCTGTGCCGTGGCGCCCGCGGGGGTCCCCAGCAGGGCGGCCAGCAGCGCGGCCAGCCCCAGCAAGGGGCAGCCGGCGGCGGCCGCTCCGCCGCATTCTCCTCCAGCCCGCATCGCCGGGGCGGCCGGGGGCCCGGGGAGCCTCGGGGAGTCTCTCAGAGCCGGCTGGCGCGACGCCCCAGGGGCATCAGCGATCAGAGGGCGGCGGCGGGGCCCCTTCGCTGGAGCAGGAGCGCGGCAACAGGAGGAACGGGCTCCGCGCCGGACCTCCACGACTTTCTTCCTCGGCTCCGACGCGGCGGCGCTCACAGAGCGGTGGCGGCGCTTCTCTCGGCGAAAGTTTCCGGAGCTGCTCTCCCCGGAGAAGGCAGCGGCGGCGGCAGCGAAACAGGAGACGCGCGCGTAGCCCGGCGACGGCTCTGACCAGCTCCGCGCAGGATCCTGCGGCGGCGGCGAGACGGAGGCGCTGCTCCCTGCACGACTGCACGGCCCCGGGGATTTGGGTTACGGCTAAACGGAT
>VZTB01008355.1:151869-229375 GCA_013397245.1 Thryothorus ludovicianus
CCTGTCCCTCAGCGCTGCTCCCGTGTTCCTGTCCCTCAGCGCTGCTCCCGTGTTCCTGTCCCGCAGTGCGGCTCCCAGAGCCCGTCCCTCAGCGCTGCTCCCGTGTTCCTGTCCCTCAGCGCTGCTCCCAGAGCCTGTCCCTCAGCGCTGCTCCCGTGTTCCTGTCTCGCAGCGCTGCTCCCGTGTTCCTGTCTCGCAGCGCTGCTCCCGTGTTCCTGTCTCGCAGCGCTGCTCCCGTGTTCCTGTCTCGCAGCGCTGCTCCCGTGTTCCTGTCCCTCAGCGCTGCTCCCAGGACCGCACTGGGGGTCTTGGGCACGTCGGGCAGGGGCTGGTCCCGCGGGTGGGGCGAGGAGCGAGCGTCGCGGCCAGACCTGTGCTGTAGGAGGTGGTGCCGGGAACAGCAATAGGTGGCATCCTTCTCTTTGACCCAGCTCCGTGCTGCTGTAGGTGCAGGATTTTGCCTGGGGTGTGAAAACTGAAATTCTAGCTGCTGTTAGCTATTAAAGTGCAACTGCTGAAGCAGAAATGTTAATGGTGTTGTCTTTGCCCAACTCCTACTGGTTTATTTTCATAAAGGCTGTTGCCTCTGGGGGGGCGGGGAGGGGATAATGTAGGGAAATGAGGTCTAATATTAGAATAATTACTTTCTGGGCAAAGCAAAGAAGTCCTCCTGTAGCATCCTAGAAGCTCTCCCACGTGGTGTGTTGGATGATGGTGAAGGAGTGCTAATCCTGGAAACTCAGCATGGACGTTAACAGTATTTTTTTAAGGTTGCTGATCTGTGGGAATTTGTGATGTGCAATAAATTGTTTTTACCTGAACTTGAATAAGACCCCATCACACCAGTGGCTTCTGGTTCAGGAGACAGTAGGCTTTTAAAATTCACCATTGTTATCATTGTTATTATCCAAGTGCAGTGTAATCCTTGGTGCTTTCCTAGGCACAATAGTAAAGGCATTTTCTGCCCAGAGAGATTTATTCATGCAAGTTATAGTAGAGAAGGATGATGACTCATGAAACAGCCCATGGAAAGATGAAATGGTGACTGTCCCCAGACATCCCCTGCCCTGCCCCAGAGATAGCTTCCTCCAGGGTGAGGAGGTCTGTGCTCAAATCAGAGCCATTGTAGGACTGCTGTTGCAGTGCCTCACTCTATCAGAGCAGTTCAGATTCGGCATCGGGTTACTGCCCTTCTTTGAGCTGCAAACTAAGGTGATTCCTGGAACTTTGGGTCCAGAGATCCCTGCACGAGGAGCAGCCCTTTGCAGCAGAGCAGCAGGGCAGGGCAAGGTGGTGGGAGCTGCTGCAGCCATTTGATTTTCGTCTGTTTTGTGACTCAGTACTCTCCCTGACCACAAGGGTCAGCTCTGTGAGAAAAGTCTGTAGGCGTTGGTGCCTAGATATCATGCGGAATGATGAGTTTGGGCTCTCCAAAGCAACCTGAGCAGCTGAATAATAGCTACTCACCAGACCCCAAATTTGCTAAACAGTATTCTAGGGAAGTGCTCTATTTTCAAGAATGTCTAGGGTGGTTGTGCTTAAGACATCAAAGACCTAAAAATTAGATTTGCTTCAAAAGCATGTCTTAAAACTGGTCAGTTTTTGTTGTTGTTTGTTTTTTTAGCTAGACTAACTCTCCCTTTAAGATGCTCTAAGATTCTGGGTGCTCACACCAGGGTTGTGGGGGTGAGGAAACCCAGGCCACTTCCAAGCTTCTTCAGAGATGCTTACCCACTCCAGGGAAGCTGCAGCTGAAGCCAGGCAGCTGAAAGAGCCAGCACAAATGGTATTTTGCTAAATAATTCTCTAGGGTTTGAGGGCTTATTTTCTAACAGGGCCAGCTAAAAAATTGCAAGAACTGGCATGGAGGTTGTAAAAAAAAATTATTATCGCATTTGTCCATCTTTAAAAGTACTGATTTAAAAATGCATATTTTTCACTACATTTTTATCAAAATCATTTTTAAAAATAATTGCTTACTGAAAACCTTTGCAAGAAAATTCAGTTTACTGGTAGTATTTGAAGTCATCTGTTTTTCAAACATGATGAAAAAATTACAATTGGGATAGGAGCTCATGTGGAAGCATCATGGGAGAAAATCCAAAATGTTTCTGAAAAATAGTTGAAAATAATCTGTATGTGACAGTCTCTTCCTGTTCACTAGCATACAGCTAAAAGAAAAATCAGGTCCATTTTTAATGTAAAAATGCCCAAATGTTTGCCTCTATAAACAGAAACAAACCCAAAAGCCGGGTAAACCCAAATTGTATAGCCAAGGAACCCAAGCACTCCTCGCCTAGAGGAGGAATTAGTGGCTTGCATAATCAAGCCTGGGGAGCTCATTTTGTCATGCTCAAAGGGCTGAAGTGGTGCAACACTAGGGGTGGAGGGATCAGCAAGCACCAACAATGAATTCTCTTCATTTTTCCATTTTAAGGCCTGAGTAGGGGAAATGCAAAGCTCTTCTTTTTTGCTCTTTCCCTCCACTTTCTTTTTTTTTTATGGGTAGATGAAAAGAATGAAGCAGTAAGGAAGCCAGGTTGACACCTGTATCTATGACAGCGCAGGCAAGGAAAATAGCGGGAAAGGATCTGCTGGCAGCAATTTGAAACTGTCCCCTTCCTGACTTGGAGGCTTTGACTGATGGTGCAGCTTTGTGCAGCCATATGGTCGAACATCTTGAAGGGCTGGCAAAGAGATGCTGGCGCCAGCACTGGGAAGGGGAACCAAGTCATTACTGGAAACCAGATCTCAGAAAGAGGAGACACTAATGCAGAATTTTGCTTCATGCTTGACTGTTTTCTCTGTGCACAGGACCCAGAGTGGCACTGCAGGAAAGCAAGGCCTTGCCTGGCTGCCAGGCACAGCTGTGATAAGCCATGGTTAGAAGGAAAAGCTTCTTCCTCAGTGCTTAGTGCACAGTGTGGGCTCTTCACAGTGCAGCATTTGCCTCTTTGCACACACTCGTTCACGCCCTCCCTCTTTTTATTTCCCCAAATTTGGCTTTGTTATAATCTGTCACATGGGTTCTTCCTATATTACAGTACCAGAAGGATAAATTTTGTTTTTCCCAGGCTGCAACAGAGACCCAAGGAGAGCAGAGCTCCCTGACCAGGGCCCCTGGCATCACTGGTGCCCTTTAATGTAAAGCAGCACCAGGGCCAGCAAGATAAGAGTTGTAATGACCACCGTGGGTTCCTGCTTTCCCTTTTATTACTTGGTACATTACATTTGTTTCCAGCAGAGAAGAGTTTATATGTGTGTGGCTGCATTGGTTGTGTTGGACTGAGCTCCCTACATGGTTATGTGGATGGACTCCAGGGACAGAGCTGCACTTCCCCTTAATAAGCTCCTCGCACCACATTAAAGATAAAAGGGGAAGGGAAATATTTATATTCTGACAAAGCAGCTCTTCCCTTCAGGCTCTTGTTTTATTTATTAGCTTGCTCTGTCCCTCTCTTGCAGTTTTTTTCTCTGTTTCAGTGCCTGTGCTGTCTTTTTCTCCTTTATTCGCTAATTTCATCCCTGGGAGACAGTGATAGAGAAACTTAAGATTCGCTGCCCAAGACATCAGATTCAAATTGTGTAATTCCCAGTTGATAACTACAACTCTCCCCCATCTTTGTTTTTTAACACAAAGTAATGATTTATGGTGCTTAAACAATTGAATACATTACATCTAGTTTACTCCGAATGCTTTAGATGAAACTGTAGAAATAGGGTGAGTTGGGTTTCTGAAGCTTGTTGTTATTTGTTTGGTTTTTATACATTGCAACACAGATGCTGAATAGCCTCCCTTGTTTGTGTAGGCAGTGGAAACCACTATCATTCTTGTCTGGAGAAGCCCTTACTGAGGCATGACACAGCTACATGGAGACCTTTTTAACCTCATTCATCAAATGCTTCCTTTCCTCTGAGGCCTTATCCTGGGGGACTATTCATTTCCTTCAACTAATATGCCATACGAAAGGAATCTTGGGTAGATTCCTGAATCTCAGTCTAGCTCTGAATTTGTACAAAGGTTCAAGAAGATAAGCAAAATATGGTATTCTTGTCTTCTACTTCTTTTGCTCTTTCTCATACATCACAGAAAATCATGATCTAGCTTACAATGCCAGGGGACCCCAAAGTCTGTGTTAAAATTGTTTTCAAAGTTTCATGTTGCATGATACAATCAAGTAGCCCTCTGCTAAAGAATGAGGCAGCAAAATTAGAGACTCGCTGCCCATAAGCTTCATGTCTCTGACATTGTTATGTTCCTGCCTGTTGTCACAGAACTGCAAAATATCTGCAAAACACAGCCTTTACACCACCAGATTAAGTGGTGTAAACTGCAAACTGCCGGATGAATGAGCTGGATGGGGGAGGGAGCTGCTTTTTTTACCGTTCACAATGCTGCCTTCCCAAAAAGCACCACAACTCTTGTTTCCAGACTGATCAGGAAGGTAAAAGAATTTGTTAATTGATTTTTCTCCCTCCCATATCAATTAATGGAGCCAATCTAGTGAGATGTGTGCTCTTCTTTCTTAGTCAATTAATCCTTTTCCTTTATCTTCACAAATAATGGCAATAAAGCAATTAGCAAAGGATTTACAGGGTGTGGAGTAGTGAGAGATTCCTCTGGCCCCTCTGCAGCTCAAGCTGTTCAGCAGTGCTGCAATTCAGGCTCTCTCTAAAGGGATTTGTGTCCCCCACCCCGTGCGGTGTGGCTGCTGAAAGCCCAGCCTCCTCAAGATGTGGAATCCCCAGCTCGCCTTCACCCCAGGGAGAATTAACAGCTTCGGTGCCAGTCACCGGGACAATGGCACCAGGTCCCAAAGGCGGCAGGCACCGGCTGCTGGTGGCACTACTGTCCCCATAATCCCTCAGCCTGTGGAAGAGCAGGCCCTGCGCCCTCCCTCCCCTATCCTGGCCTTGTCCCACCACTCCAGGCCACACACAGGCCCTGCCCCCCTGAAAACCCTCAGTGAGCGGTTCAGCTCTCCCAGCCTGTAGAAGAGGAGGCTACCTAAACTGTAAACCCTGCAGGAGAGGAACATACACGAGGAGGGAGCTGCCTCTCCTCTCTGCGACAGAGAGGCCTTGAATGGGTTTTGCCATTCTCCCCAGATGTTGGGGCTCTCCTGAACAGCTGTCTCCAAGCTCCCTGGCACTGCTGCCTGGATGGTGCATGCCTTTTGTGAAAGGACAGCAGATGCACAGAGGGGTTGCACTGGTGGAGAGAGCAGCATCTCCCTATGGGCTATTCACACCCTGAGAAGGCATCTGTCCCTGAGCTCACGTGCTCAAGATGGTCAGCAACTCTCCTGGGTTGTTTCCTTCCCCTGGAGTGTGCAGCTGAGTCCTGGTCACCCGTGTCCAAGGCAACAACAAGGACCTTACAGATTCCAGCCTCAGAGTGGAATAAGGGTATCACTGACAATTTATATTTTGAAATGTTCATGTATTGAGTGCTTAAGCTAAGGCAAAGCTCCAGGATTCCAAGTACTTTTTAGGCATGATTTGGAACCCAGTGTTTTATCATTGCTCCATGTGTTAAGGGTTTTGTGACCTGCTTCTGCCCACTTAGCCTCATAACCCTATGCAGAATTTGGCATGGAGGATGTGAGAGTCGGCCCCACAGCTGGTAGGACAGCACCCTTTACTGGTTTTTATAATTTAATTTAGTGGTTCTAAATCCTCATTTCTTATTATTTGTCTCTAAATAGAACCATAGAATCCTTTAGGTTGGAAAAGAGTTTTAAGATCCTTGAGTTCAACCATTACCCTAGCACTACCAAGTCCATTGCTAAACATGCCTTCAAGTGCTACATCTACATCTCTTTTAATTACCTCCAGGGATAGTGACTCTACTGCTTTCCTGGACAGCCTGTTCCAATGCTTGATAAGCCTGTCAGCAAATAAATTTTTCCTGATATCCAACCTAATCCCTCTGGTGCAACTAATATAATTAGTCGAAGAGTAAGTTTGCTGATAATATCTCTTTTAAGAGAAGGTTTACAGAGTATTTTTTCCCCTGCTGCTCAAGGATATTACCAGCATGTATGAATAAGCAACAAGTCCTGAAGTGCTACAGCAGAAACCATCTATCTACATGTTCAACCTCCTTCTTTCTGCTCACAGTTCCCCCTCTGCCTTCTCATGAGCAACAGTAGTGTGTTGCTGGAAGGCCCATCTCCACCTTCCTTCTGTAGGCACAAAGAGCTGGAGATGAAAATCTCTGTCTTCTGTGCTCTTAGCTGTGGAAAGTGAGAGCCCTTTTTGTTCCCTGAAAGACGTGGTGGCCTCAGAAGGCCAAGGAGATGCCAACAGCTCTGTGTATAGTGGTCAGTGAAGCCATCCCTCCTGCACCAGAGCCCTGAGGGAACAAGTTTGGTGCTGAGCGCCACCACCCCTAGCTGGCTTTCAAGAGAAAAAGAGAAAAAAGGTCCCATCCTAATGTGTGAATTATCTGCAGCCAAACTGCCGGCAGGTGGCCCCTTGTAGGTCATAGACTAGATGCTGAAAAATTAAGCAACTGACTGCAAGAATCTAAAGAAATTGTCTGCAAGTGAAGGAATGTGTTCAGACAGAGAAGTGTCCAGCTGTCCTTCAGCAAGGTGTTTGCCTTCAGTGAAAGGTGTGGCAAGGGTGGCAACATGTTTGGTTGCCCCTCAGCCTCCTGTAACCATCCCAGCCAGCCTGGTTACTCAGTGCTGCTGTTGTGTGTCCTGCAGGTTTTGTGAACTGCCCAAAATCTGTGAAAATGTTGGTGGGCTCTAGAGAGTGTATTCTGCTCTAGGTTGCTTCATTAGTCTAATTTCCAACCTCCTAACTTAGACTTCCAAGAGTAATATTTTGATGTAATATACATGATTTTAACTACACAGCCACTAAATATTTCTGGCTTGGGTTAATCTTTCTGTCACTGCAGAGGATTTTTTCCTATTATGTTGCTTGCTTGCTCACTGCTGTTGTGCCTATCTCTATTTTCAGACGTAAACTTGCTGTGCCACTATCAAGTGCCAGTGAAGAGATGTGGATGTTCTGTGTGACAGTGTGTATATAGTAAATGCATATTTGTCCTTAAGGCGAGATGCAATGTTTCATCCCGAGGGAAAGAAGAATGACCTTTAGTCTGTCTGGGTATTTTTACAATGTGTCCTTCCTTTTCTGTTTCCTGTGAGGTTAAAGACCTGCTGGTGATGATTAAAAGTGCTGCAGTTTCTTCTCTCTCTAAGTAGTTTTTTTGAGTTATTTCAGAAGCAAGAAAGAGGCTAGAAAGGTTTAGTTGCATCTTTCTTTTCACCCTGATGTCCACCAAAAATCAGATTCTGCCGCATTTTACTTTCTAGCAAAAGTAAAACTCAGTAACCTTTTCTTTCTGTTCATATCCAGCAGCTGAACATCCCCTACCCCTCCCAAATAGATTCCCAGAGGGATATTTTTTGCAGCATTCAAACCAAGCTAGCTTTCATGGTGCCAGCATGGGATCTCTAGGCTGAAACTTCAGGCACTTTTGGGTCCATATATATTAGCATTGTAGCTGTTAGGATCCAAGCTAAAAAATGTATTCCTAATTATAGCAGAAATGGTGGCCAGGGTTCATATCAGATCTTTTTCCTTGGCTCTTTTTCTAGTCCAGAACTGCTGCATGTCTTTCTGCGGAATGCTGGCAAAAATATTGTCAAGAAAAAACAAGGTAGTGCCAGAAGATCATCTGTGCATTGCACAGATGGTCTGCACGTGCATCACAAGCCCACTGCTTTGGGAAACATTGAATTTACTCTGCCCTGGCTTCACAACGGATTCCAGCTTGCACCACAAGCCCCTCTGACACTTCCAGGAAGTGTTGGAGTTGTTTGCAATATCTCCACAACTGATCTGTGCAGATGCTGTGGAAATATCTGGGGTTTTTGGACACTGAGTAACCTGAGGTTGCTACCACATAGTAGTTCCAGCTGGGTATTGGACCTGTAGAAATCCCACATAAATGTAAAGGAGGTCCTCAGAGTCTTCCTGCCTTCCAGACAAAATCTGTGGGCTGAAGAGGGCATGTCTGGTTAAACCCAGACCTGTTAGCCTTTCCCTAATCTGCTTGCTGGATGTCTGCAAGATGCAGAGAGATCAGGCAGAAGATGAGTGGTGTGTCAGTCTAAAACCACACTTTGCTGTGAGTCATGTTAGCATATTGATGCAGCCTTTCATTCTCAGTGTTTGTCAGAAGTAATTATTGTAATGCTTCAACAGGATCAACATCTGAAATACTTTTTCCACACCATATTCTCTTTTTTCCCAATTTATAGTCTCCTCTTAAGTCACTGTGTTTGAGGCAAATTTGTATGTAAAAGTTTCATTTATTTGCATTCATTCTGGCTTCACAATATCTGGGAATCTGAATTCAGATAAATGGTGACATATCACGCACCCAAGTGAAGAAAACCTGCCCGGAAATATGTCAAAGAAGAATTTCCTGGTTTAAATGCTTCTGGAAGTCGCTACTCTTCTATTTTGACATTTAGATCGCAGCTGGGGCTTTCAAAAAACACAATTTGGATGCACAGGTATGGGTCATTCAGAAGGAGAGGGCCTGGCTTTGTGGCTGCTGCCTGGAGCGGGGATGGGGTGATCTGGGGTGCCCCAGCTTGTCCTTCTTGCCAGAGTGCCGCCAAAGAGGTCTTTGACCCAGACCCCTTCAATGGCTCTGAAAAATCATATTCCCAGTATTAGATTAATTAGTGATCAGGCTGGAAAGGGGTTCTGCCTTCAGTGTGTTCCTTTCTCTCTGTGCAGCTCTGTTCAGATGTAAACACTACTTTCTGGTGGAGTTTTGGCTGGCTTCATTCTGTACGTGATTCATTCATTCAGCCTCCCTTTCATCCCTGCAGATGGCTACTCTCAGATCATGAGATGCTGCTTTAAGACAATGGAAATAGAGCCTTTTGTTTCTCAGCTTTTCCTCTTTGTAGGAAGGGCAGAGGTATCTGTGGGCAGGAAAAGATGGAGGAACATCAGTTCACTGGAGATCACTTTCCAATCAGAAAATCACAGTGCTTAGCTAGAGCCCAACCTCTTACCAGAAGCATGTGGAATTAGGGCAAAGCAAAATCTGAATTCCTCTCTCATCTTTGTGTAAAATTGGTATAAAGAATTTACCTGCCTTAACAACATTTTGTAGGGACAGCTATGTAAAAATTTCATTATGATCTTCATTTTTACATTTTCACCCTGCTGGTCGCTGGCTGAGTCCATGGCATGCAAAGCCCTTGTCGTGCTTGTTGAAACCAGCTGGACATAAAGCTTTTCTGCACCAAAGAGAGGGAAGCTCTCTAGTATCTACACATACAGTCTCATGTAAATGAAGTAACTGTATGTAGCTTAATAGGATCAGGTCCCTAGCTCCTTGGGACTCAAAGAAAAAGGAATATTATTTTTATATTCTTCAGGTAACATGTTTGTAACAGGTCTCTTACCTGGCTGCCATTCTATTGCCTTCTGTCACTGAAATTAAGCTGCTGTAATCTACAATATAAACATGTATGTACCTCTAAGTGCAATGTACCAGGAAAGATACAGTGTAATAATGCACTAAATATAGGTCATCTTCTAGTAGATTGTAGCTTTTAGCAACTGAAACAATTCTGCATGCAAAAAAGGAAAGGAAATTCCTAGTGTAGGCATCAGATCTGTTCACGTGGTGTGAACACACATGCTTGAACTGTATAAACACACAAAATAGCAAGGGTATGATGAAGAGCTACATAATAGCTGAAGAAATATCTGCAGTATTCTGTATTAAACTAATAACTGAAGCTAACTGATTTTTCCAGGATGTCTCTATTATCCCATTTATGTAATAATAGTTGGAAGAAAATTCTCTGCCTTCTAGAAGAACAGTTCTGTCTCTAGTGCAGAGTGTCTTACTTTTTACATGTAAAGCCTGACATTGTCAAGTGACTTTTTGCTAAGTTATGAGAGGGAAGAAAAAAAATCATTTTGAGTGTGGACTTGAACAAACTGATCAGCTGTCTGAATTACCTCAGGTGCCACAGTACCAGAACTCATCAAAGACCTCTCCAAGCTGATTTTGAAATCAGCTTTTAAAATCACTTTGAATTTTGCTTTTTCCTTCTTTTTTCATGGCAAAATGATAGCGTTCCACTATCAATCAAACAGAAAATACACAGCAAAACTCTAATTTTAATAAATTTATACAGGATTGGCTAAACATTAAAAGCCAATAAGAATGCATTAACTGTTTTCATAATATGACCAGAACCTTGTGAATGTGTTTAGGTGAACTCTTTGTATCACATCAGTTCTTTGTTCAGTCTATAGTTTGAAAATTAATCTCTAATGAGTGTCTAATCTGCTGCACTTTTCCTCATGACTTGGTGTAAACACTGATTTACTTATTATACTTTGGCTATAATAATTTGCTGTGAGCTGGAATCACGGCTCAGGAACTGTGCATTAGGGAATAGTAAACACTTGACATCTTTTGAGTCAGTCAGGTTGTGTCTAAAGTTATTTACTGCGAGTGGATCAGTACACTGAAGCTACTTGGTGCCAAAACCCCTACATCTGACCTGTTGGCAAGTTTGGGAGCTTTTCTTTGACCACAAGATGGTCTGGTTGCTTGAACCAAATGTTCCTACCAAGGATGTATTTTGAAGCTCTCCAAAGAACCAAGCAGTGACTCAGACTCCCAGGTTTCCATAATGGACTGGAGCTTATCTGGTTGTGCATCCAAACCAGCTCTGGTTTAGCAGTCTCCATGAACAATTGGGCTGGTGCATACCAAAACCACTCTGGAAAATAAATCAGTTCCTACTAACTGAGGATGCACAGGGCGTTTGTATTTGCTGCTCTGGACCACCATAGACACTGGAGTATAAATAAAATACAGAAAAAGATTTTTCTATTTTTCTGTTACCTAAAAGCTGCTTTGGTTTGTTGCTTGGTTGGTGTTTTTTGACATACAAGAATAGTTTCTTAGTAAAAGGATTTTCCAGCCAGTGTTGAAACTGAAAATTTGTTCACTGGCCAGATTCACAACAAAAATCCCTTGAGGGCTAGTTTTTAAGGAGTCAACATTTCTAGCTAGATCCAGATACCCAGCCATTCAGATTTTACTTAGTCATGCACCCAAGACAGCCCCTTTGGTCCATTGCGCTGAGCTCTTTCACCTCACTGCAATTCACACTGCATACTTCAGTATAGCTTGATAAGAATCTTATCTGGCCACAAGTCCTATGTAAATATGTATTTTTTTGCCTATGTGTATTTATATTGTTAATTAGAGTTCAGTTGGTTTTGATAATAGTCAGTAAGAGGTTTTTCCACCACAACAGGATTTGAATCGAATCTCATGCCTTGGTTCATGTGCCCACCTGATTTACCAGCTTGTTTAGGCCAGGCTCACTTGGGCTAACCTAATCTCCCTCTCCTGGCTAGAGGCTGGACCACCATCTGTCAGGATGGGTTCAGTATCCTGCTCAAGTTGCTGTTGTCTGTGATTACATATTGAATCCTCAACAATGGTCTACTATCTCTTTGTCTTGTCTTTTGAGTTTCCGCAATTCTTTGTTGGTGACAATTCTTGCAGAACACCACAGCTTTTTTCACCTGGAAGGAGTCTTCCATGGCAGCACCCTTTTTCCCAGGAAGACTTGTGTACTTGGAGTCAGCCTGAGCACAACAGGCAACAGCATTCCTGGGAATTTGTTTCAAGTTTCCAAGGTTTCTTTTCTGAACAAGAATTGAACGTTTCTCCTGAGACTTCTCTCATGCACGGTCACCAAAATCATCATCCTTTCCCATCAGAGGGAGTTTTCCTTTGTGCCCAAAAAGCATGTGGTGGGAAAGAAAAGCTGCAGTTCTTGTTCACACAGCTCTGACAGAATTCACTCTCTCCAAGCCTCATGTCTCTCTCATTTGTAGCAGCACCCAATTTTTACTTCTGCAAACTCAGCCCACACATTTGATTTTATCAGATGTTCTCCTAATTGTGACATTTTCAGATCTACTGGTATAAGTTGAGATTTCTTCCTAGAATTATTTGTATCAGGCTGAAGTTTTCAGGGAAAGATCTTTGCTTCTTCTGTAAAAGGGGGGGAATTCTGTTACTATTTTTGTTTAATAATGAGCCATATACTTGATAAGCCTATAAAAAGTTTGTGGCAGATACCAATACACAGATAATACTGAGCAGTTTCTTTTGTACGCACAAGCAGCTGGCTGAGTATTGCACCTGAAGAGGTAATTAGAAAGATAAGTTGGAACACTAATTTGCAACATTCAGGCCTTCCCTGGGAAGGTATTGCCATGACAAAAGGAAATAAAGGAACTCACAGTCAAGAACAGGGGCACTATCTACCATTTTTCACTCTCACTGGCAGCTCTAGGCAACCTTTAACCTCTTCCCACCAGCCTCCTCAAAGAAGCTACAAGATGCAGGAGAGTAAAGGAAAAGGGTCTGGTCTCCTCACACAAAATGCCCTGTGCTTTTGTGCTTAGAACAAATGTCTTTTATTCTGATTTCCTTGTGCTCTGTTGCTCTCAGGTACTCCAATAGCTAAAAAGGAAAAGAAAAAAAATATCAAATTGCCACCTTGCCAGTAGTAGGTTTCTTTATAAGGACATTAATGAACACATTTGAAATCAGTTTTATAGATCACCAGTCAGGAGTATTTTGTTTGGTTAGTTTATTATCAGAGGTAGTACAGTGCTTGGCTCTGAATAATTTTACACAGATTAATTAATTTAGTTTTGTCGTGCTGCAAAGTGAACTTTGCAACTCTGCTTATGAATGCAAGTGGGGCTCGCAGGGAGAGCTACAGCACAGTGACACCCACACAAAACCAGCCGTGCTCAAGCCAAGTTGTGTGCTCAGCTTCAGAGGCTGCTGTTGAGGTCTCCTCCTGTTGGGAAGTGGGACTCTCCTGCCAATCACCTCATTTCTGTGATCAAAGCCAGCCTGGCTCGTGCGCACTGCTCGCGCTGGAGCCACTCACTCCATCGAGGACACAACCGCGCCTTAGAAAAGGAAGCTCTAGCAACCTGGGATCAACCAATATAAAATTTCTCCTTATCTGAAACTCTATTCTTGGGAGAAATATTATCACTAGCTGTGTGTTAATTGGCAGGAAATTGCTTGCCCTGGGCTGCTTTGACTGAGGCCTCCCCCTTCCCTCTCCTCTCCCTCGACTCTCTCTCGCTCTCAGACCGCACCACACTCGACATTGACGGCGCTGAAGGGAGAGATGAATTCCGTGAAGAGTGAAAAAACAACTTTCCGCTCCGTCGCAAGGAGCCAGATGACGGATACTATTTTCAAAGACTTCTTTGTCCATAAGATGGCGTTTGAATTAGGAACTTGTTTAGCCAGATTCTCTTGTTACAATTTACTGATTCATTGGGTGGAGAATGGGAGGGCAGGATGACAGAGCCAGACAGCTTCAATTAATGATCTTTTTAAAAGATCTCGTTCAAAGACAAATGCATTTTAAAATACATCCAGAATCCTTTCTTAGCAGGAGGAATTATCAATTTTAACCTATTTGTGCCTTTAAATTATCTGCTGGAAGGAAATAAGCTGTTTAAACATCACTACTTTTTGAAAGGAGAATAGTGATGTTCTAACAGATTAAATCTGTGGTGTTTTTCTTCAAAACCAGAGGTGATATAGAAGGAATTTTCTGAGGAAAGATGACTCTCCAAATCTCTTCTGTTGTCTCAATGAGACCATAAAAACAGTAAAGTCTCATTTGGGTTAGTAACAGAGAAATTAATTTCTGTTTCAGCATAGAAGCAAAAAACATGGATCAAATTCAGGTCTTTCACTTGTTCTGACAGATATCATTCCTTTGACAGTTTTCTCTGGATCACATCAGAATGAATAAATCAGGAATTTGATTCAAGGAGATACTTAGGATACCTTTTTCCCACCTGCACTGGAGAAGCACTCAGCCTCTGACAACATCAGCACTGTGCCTCTTCTTCCTCAGTGCTCCTTCAGCCAGGCCTGAGCCATTCACACTCTGGCCTTGTGAAATCCTGGGGTCCTTCTCTCAGCTGCTGAGCACTGGCCGTTTTCACAGCTCCTACTTCAATTTGTAAAGTTTCTTGGAAATTGCCTGGGGCTCCAATTTTACTGTTGGAGGAAGGGAAAAGGTCTGGACTGGTCTTGCGTGACCTCAGCCATTTAATTTGTCTGTCATTACTTCATGGATATAGGTTACCAAGAACGCAATTCTCAATTTTCTTACAAAAAGAGGGCAATGGTCTAAGCTTTTCTTTAGTTACTTGGTTGACAAAAGTAGATTTTTTGTTGTAGCAAATCCTATTTGTTGTGGCAGAGTCATTCTTATTCTCTTCAGGAGTCTCTCTTTCTGAACACAGACAAACACATTTTTGTGCATGTGTCATTACAAAGATCATGCACACACCAACTCAACTTTTTGCAGAATTTAAGTAGCTAGAGGAATCGAACCAAGAAGACCGTGCTAGTGATATAAATAATAGATACTTTTTATGAAGTCCATTTTCACATCACAGATTTCTTTAGAAAAATTTTTCAACTTTCAAGTTCCCTTCTTTTTTTCCCCCCATTTACTCCTCTCAAGGCAGCATTCAGAATAAGTATTTGTGTATGGGGAATGGAGACTTCTGAATGAACTTTAGCCACTTTAATAAAACTAGAACAAATCAATAAGCCACCCAGCCATCTAATGCTGTCAGTATTCCCACTGACTGTTCCACAACATCAAACAGTATGGAAAACATTTTCAAGGTAAGTCCTCTGTATTCTGAAACAGGTCCCTAAAGGCAGAGAGATGGAGGTTTTCTTGGCCTACCTGTTTAAAATGGGTCATGCTCTGCATTCACAATCACCTTGAAGTCAGGCACAGTTCTTCAAAGCAAGAGCTCCAGCGAGGCGTGCACTGCTTGGGCTGCGAGTGTGCTGCAGCCAAGGTCAGAGAGACCCTCCTTTCCCCAGCCGTGTTCAGAAAGTTCCTTTCTTCTTAGCCTTGACTGGCATGGTGATAACTCCTCTTAGCTTTATCAAATTCACATCTCCATGCAATGTCTTCTCATGCATCATGCCATCCTTAAACCAAATCCTAACCTCCCTCCTCGGGCTTCACTGAGCAACTCTGGGCCTCATTATCTGCTTTATCTGTGTTACTGAAGTTTTGCTACCCAAGCAAGGAAATCAAGCTTCTGACAGTAGATGTCCTTTGCCAACGTGAAATGTTTTCCAGGGAAGAGATGCTGTACAGGGAAAACTACTTCTGCTGGTACAGCTATCTCTTGGTTTTATCTTCACAAAAGTGCAAAGCCAACATGTTTCCACTGGCAAAATTTTCTAGCTGGATGCTGAAGAAATAGAAGGATATTGCACTGGGACAGGGCCTTTGGGACAAAGACAGCTGTTGTTGTGAAACTGGTCATTTCTCTCTGCTCTTCTCTTCCTCATTACCCCATCCCTCCCCCAGGTGAAATTGGCTGTACTGATCCATTTAACTGCACTTAGTCTAAGGACATCTGTCAAAACAATGAGGTTGATCTGGGATCACAGTTCATCCAAATCCAACCTGACCCCAAGCCCTGCCAGCAGCTGGTGGCAGAGCTAACCTGGCTCTCAGTGTAGCCCTTGCTGCCCTCTGTGAGAGATAGGCCCCTACACAAGCCACGTGCATTGCCATTTTGATCCACTAATGTTCTTTTGTTCTGTGGAGGTAAGAAGAGAAGATTACAGTCAGGGTGATGATGCTGTCTTGTTATCCAGATGTGATTTTAGTTGTGCACTGCTGTATTCTGTTCATGATAGCTCAGTATCAACATTTTCAAGTGTATGAGCTCACAGGACTCATTCTTGTCTGTGAGGTCCCAGGAGTTCCTGTGTGTGCTGCTCTGGTGCTCAGTCTGGTGCAGGTTGCATCAGCTGAAGTGTGGCTGTGCTGGGACAGTTTGTTTCACCCAGTGAAAGAGAAATTGTCAAATGGTAACATTCAGCTATTTTGCTACTACCTTTCTATTATAGGGTCATGAGCACAGATACACATTTTTTGTCAAGAGCTCTTGCACAAATCCACTTTTGATGCTGGAACTGGAGGTGTACCACAATCTCCTGTCTCTAAGGAGTTATTAAATAATGGCTGACTTTGCCAAACGAGCTGGTATATTTTCCCCGTGACTGCACAGAAATTAAGACATCCTTGCTTATCCTCACAGAAGCACCTTTGAACATTTCACTATACTTTTCAGAAATCATTCTTGGTTCTGGGATCCCTGAATCCAGATGCTGATGGAGTCTACAGGAGAAGAACTGAAGATGTCAAGGCAAGGACCATGCTCTGTGCTTTGGCACATGAAAAGCACCATTTTGAGCCGAATGCCCACAACTCAGAGGCACCACAAATCAGCACCTCTGTTTGAAAAACTTTGCTTCATTTGTGCTTTTTTCATATGCCAGTTTTAGATGGGTGTTAGAATCATGGATTTCAGCTGGGTTATCCCAGAAATTTTCTGGTATAAGTGCAAGGGAATCAGTCTTGCTCTTCCTTGTGCCTCAGTAAATACAATGAACATTTTCCACTGGAGAAGGACTAGCAATGACTTTAGAAAACAACCAAACAAGGAAATACATTCAGTTGGGTTACTGGTGGAGGGGATTTATAGCATGTTGTGAACTATCCACTTAGGCCCAGAATTTAAGTGAGGGGCAGGGGTGGGGGTTGAGAGAGCAGGAAAACACAGTTCCCTTGTTAAAATGAAAGAATGAGTTTAATATATACAGGCAGAAAGAGGAGGCAAGTCCTTTCTCTGTTAAATATTTACCATCTGAGCTCTGCTCAGACTCCTGATTTTCTGTATCTCTAAAGGTGGTGGTACTTGTGACAGTAGGATATGTTCCTTAATGTATTCCTCCCTCTCAACCCACCTTGCATGGGAAACGACTTGGGTAACAAAAAGCAGACTGTTCCCTTCTCATGAATATTAATCAGTAAACTCCCCCTGCTATTTTAAATCGAAGGCTGGTGCTAAAACCCTTTTTTCCCCCACTCAGGCATCCCCCAAGGAAAACCCTGAAAGTCCTGGGAAAGCCATGCACAGAGGCTGCCGTGACTAGAGGCCTTCTAGGCAGTGACATATAAAACTCTGAGGTCAGGGGGCACAGCAAGAGGAGGAATGAGCTTTGTTTCCGCTATGTGTTGCTGAAAGCTAAACCTTTATGGAACTTTTCTAGCTGCATTTTTGGCTATTTAGCTTTGAAAACAAAAGATTTATTTATTTTTTCCTATTCATCGTAGTTTTTGTCCTAAGTTGACAGCAGTGACATAAGAAGGACCCTCCCTGTTCTGAGTTAGAGCTGTGTATGCTCTTTGGTCATTACTGCTTAGTACAAATATTATATGACCTTTAAGCAAAGGGAAGAAAACAAACAAACAAAAAGATTGCACATTGCCAATGTAGACACCCATTACCACAATTCATTCTTCTAAATAAGAAAATTAAAACTCTCTTGGCAATTTAAATACATTCGCTGGAACATGCATAGTACAAGGGGATGCCCAGAAACCCAGCTGTGTGTCTTCACAATCCACTCAGCTTCAGATGAAACCAGAGGAATATTCCCAAGGACACAGGGTGATGCAGCCGGAGGTTGCCTTGCCTCCAAGATAACCCTGAGCACTGAACAATTCTTTGAACTCAAAGCAATTTGCGATTGTGTTCAGAAATAACACATAGACATGCCAAAATCCAAGAGTATATCAGCAACCAACGTGTATTTTTCCGGTGCCTGTAGTGATAAGCCAGTACAGAGTTTGTTGTTTTCTCTTTGGGTCAGTGTTAGCACTTGTGGTGTGTTGGAGGATTTCCCATGCCAAGGATGCAATTCATGTCCTGAAGACTGTGCAGTCAAGAATAATGTTTTAAAATCTTTGTCCTTTATCAAAGGATTTGGACAGATTTCAAAGAGCATTATTTACCCATATCTAACAGCTGGGAAAACTCAGGAGGGGTGGCATGGCTTTCCCAAGGTAATCTTATGAACTGGTGTCAGACCAGGAGTAAAATACTGTAGTTCCTGCCTGCTGTGGATGCTGCATCTCATCATGTTGTGAAGGTCAGTGCTGAGTGCTGTACACTCCAGATCCAATGTGCTGGTTGAAGACTTTGAGTGAGAGATGCTGCACATGATCAGTGAATGGAGAATTGAGGCAATGGATGGAGCACGTTCAAGCTGATCAGCCCAAACAGACCTGTGTTTGATGGCTGCTGGTGGCAATAATGGCATAAAACCCGTGGTGGAATGGCAGTAAAGCTCACAGGCTCTGGGGATATACCCACCTCAGTCTCTGGAAACAGTATCTTAGGACATTGCTGGGGCTGGAGGTGGGAGTACAGTGGGTTTTACTGCTGGTGGTTTGGTCACTCCATAGGTTAGAGTACACGTTTGATCTAAATAAGCCATGCCACCCAACTGAACAGGTGATACATGTTTCCCTGATTTATTCTGGAAATGTGATGTCTTATTCATGTAAATGAAGTAGCATGAGCCAAAAGTACTGATCCAGCATAAAACTTGCTCACACAAAGATAAACCTCCACAAGTCTTTGAACAATTTAGGCTTGAAGAGTAAATTTATGTTAGATCAGGATCTTAAGTTAGGTGGCTGCAGTGTTTTTGGTCCAGATCCCTAAAACCACATGTACTTCCATATTCTGGGAATCATTCTGAGATAGGTGTGTGACTGTGTTCAGAGGAAGAGATCTTCAGGCAGAACCTGAACTTTGTGCTTGCAAGATCTGGGTGGAGTGGATGGTTGCTGTTAGTACACAGAGATGTGTATTTACTGCAGCAAGGTCTCAGCCAAAGCTCCCAGTAGACAGCAGGTGGTTTAAGAGGGTTTATCAAGCTGCAGTTCTGCTCAGGACTGCTCCAAGGTGATGGCAGCAGCACAGTTCTTCCAGGACACAAGAATGAGAAGCAGCTGTAGCTAGTAGCTCCAGGTATAAACATGTATCACTAATTAGAGGTAGTTAATAATTTCCTGGCTCTATTAAGTGCTCAAAACTGATATTTACTCTTTGTTTTCACTCTTCCTTGGAGGAGCAGAGCTACAGCTGACTAATCCCAGTTGGTGGTGAACAAGATGGCAGTAGTATCTGTTAGTTTTCATAGAGTGCCATTGATGTGTAGAGTGTGAGAATGCAGGTATTTGCTAAAAAGTCAGATTGTTTATTTCAATAAAAGCATTTGGCTATAAGTATTTTGAAGACGGTGCTGCATGATGACAAAAAACCCTACAAACCAAACCAAAAAGAGATCAGAATTACTAAAAGTTTGAAAAAAATTATTCTATGTATTTGAAAAGAATGCCACAACTGTCTATTCATGCAACTACTTTAACTACGTTTTGTTAAAGAGATATAAAATCAAGCAGTTAAATATTAAACGGGAGATTCAAATGCAACCTGAGAAATGGACTTGATCCTGGCAGAAGTTGTGAGAGATCAGAAGCACATCTCAAGACCTGGCTATTTCATTTCAGCTGAACATTTCTCAGGAATCCTTCTACCTTCAGGCCGAGGCCTTACTTGTTATACTATGAGATGCAGATAGTCACCACTATATTCACCTGTGGTATCCTGAGATTAATGGGCTATTTCCAGCAGGCAGGTATGGCACCCAGGAGAACATGCAAAGTTGACTCTTGATCTCAACCTCTCAGTTTTTCAGTTACCTGGCCCAGCTGAGCCAGCTGTGCTTCTGCTGAGGCCCTCAGCCTCTCAGTCCTTCAAAAGAGGTTAGGAGAGATGAGACATCAGCAGTCAGTGTGGAAGATGCAATGCTCTTTTTCCTGACATCATTCAACTGTGACTGTAGATGCTGGAGCCAAGGAGCCAAATTTGGCCATGTTTTAGGGAGGATGGCTCTGGGCTGTACTAGCACATGACCTCCTTGAGCAGCTCCCAGCAGTGCATGCAGGAGCAGAATCTTTATTTCCACTTTTCCTTTGTTAGTCTCCCCATCTGCACTGTGGGCTTCTGCACTTCAGGAACTTAACAGGGGACATGTCTTTCTCTGTGCCATTCTCTCTATACTTATTTAGGACTTTGAATACCTCCCAGTTAGTGATTTCTAGCAGAACAATGTACACCATTGATAGTACAGACTACAGCCAGCTTGCCTTTCAGTTTCCTGTTTGACCTTTTGTGTTAGTTTGACTTCGTTATTTCACAAATATTCAGACTTGAAATTTTACACACTTAAGGCACCTAAAAGCAAATTCTCCACTGGTAAAGTCTAAACAAACTAACCAAACCTTGAAAGGATATAATTTCCCTTGAAAATACATCCTCACAGATAATTGATAGCATAGCCATCTTTCAGACCAGATGGTTTCCTTTTGGATTCTTACACAGAATAAAGTATGAGGAGCAAAGTAGCCTTATACCCTCAGAACAGATCCTGCCATCACTTCTTAGACTAAAATCCACATTCCAGAAGGGTATAAGCTAGTAAAAAGAACCCTTGCATTTCACCTGATAATAATTAGCTTCATTGCAAGAAAAAAGTAATTTCTATACATTAGTTGGCTCTATCTCTAATATTTATGATTGTATAATATTCAATATAAATTATGCATACATACCTATTAGGCAATTAATATAGTGCTGTATAAAACATAAATAAAAAGGTATATTTCAATTTATACTTACATTTATCTCATGTTTTTCTTTGTGGAGACTTGCAAAGCCAAAATCTATAATGTCTTCCATGAAATGAAGCCATTTTTTGAGTTTATACTGGTGTCAGAATCATGTCTAATAGCTCAGACTGGGCTAGTCCAGTCTCTTTTAGGACCCAGGTTATAACAGTAAAAGAGCACTTGCTTTCTATATTGGGCAAAGGAAGAAACATTTCTTCCACCCTTTTGAAAGAGCTGTAAGCCCTTCACAGGCACAGGGAAGATTTCCTCCTGCAGTGTTTCTCTGCTCTGCCCAGGCAGCACGTCCCCCCTCCTCCCCTGGAAAGGTAGCAGAACAGATGGAACTACCTTGGAAGACAGATGATCTATGGGGTGGACTGGTCTGGTTAAAGGTGAAGAAAAAAAACATCAGTTTAAGAGACATGGAGAGTTTCAGGGAGGCAGACAGGAATCTCACATATTGGCATGAGAATTTTAACAGGGCATTTTTAGTTTTTAAAATAAAACTCAAAACAAACAAAAAAACACTTCCTGAGGTTATCTGTGTGTTGTGGCCCCACAAAGTGAATCAGTAGTAGCCCAACTGGGAGATATTTCAGAAACTGTTTGTTTCTGCTTTTGGTGTGTTCCACTGTTCTCTGCTGAACTGCTGAGAATACAGGATCATGAGAGAAAGGAGAGGATACTTGGGCAGATTGGGAAGGAGAACACATGCGTTTTAAGGAAAAAAACTTGGGGATCCATCACTGGGAATCATGATGGTTGCAACTTTCTCCTACTTTTTGTCTGCTTTCCCTGTGAGCATATGTCAAAAGAGATATGCAAGACTGCAGGGAGAGTTCTGTGGAGGTAATGTGAGTGATAAAGTTTGTGAAATCAAAGCAGTATAAGAGAGATTGGTCTACTGTTCTAGCAAGATTGGTGTTAATACTAAATTCAGGGAGCTGTATACCTAAGGTCCATACTAGATTCCCTAATTCTTGGTTACAGTTCTGTATTTTTAATTATTTTTTAACTTTTATTACTCTTAATGCTTCTAAGAAATTACCTCATCAGAACTAAGAAGTTCCACAAGTGACTCATGTAACGCTCATCAGTATGGGCAGCCTGAGTGATGTGTTTTCTGGAACAGTTATCCTTCCCATTTCCACTTTTTGTTCTATGCTTGTCTAATGTTCTGTCCAATCTGGAAACAGGGAAGGGTAGAGACCTTCCGAGGTCATGTGTTTGCAAAGTTTTTGTAAGATCCTAAATTTTAGCCTTTGGGAACAGCATTGTTTGACGTGGTTGTAATCCAGACCTGCTCTTGGAGCGTGAGAAGAGTTTGTGCTTTGATGGGGAGTGCTGTGAACAGGACGGCTCTTGCATGGCACTGCATTTGTGGAGAGGGTGGGCTCTTCTCAGGAAGTCTGGCCATGCTGGCAGTTCCCAGCCATATGCATCCCCCAAGTACCAACTGTGCTGGCAGACTTCAGGCTAGGAGAGCATAGGATGCACTTCTGGAAAGGTTCAGTTGCCCCTTCACGTGCCCTTTTGGGCCTCGGGCTAGCCAGGCTTCAGGAAGGGCAGAGAGGAGAAGGTCAGAAGATGAAAGGGTCTTTAGAGTAAAACCCTTTGCTGAGATGTAAGGCAGAATGACTTTGTCACTCAATTACTCTGGACTTTCAAAGCACAGAATGAAGTGTTGGATGTAGCAATGCAGCCCTTGTCAGCACAGCGTGTGGGAGGCAGCCTAGCAAAGGGAAGTGAAGAGGGTTTGTTCAACAGCTGGCACAGCAGCTGGGTCCTGCCAGCTCCCATCTGACTTGCTTCGTCCCTATCAGTGACCAGCTTCTTCTCTGGCTGTGACACTTGGCACTCTGCTGAGCCTGCTCTTCTTAGTTCTTCCCTGGCACAAGGTTCAGCAGCAGACATACACCCTGTGGAAGCAGAGCCCAGGACCAGCACAAAACTTTGGAGGAAAAGGATTTTAACCCCTCTTTATGTTAAGAGATTAAGAAACAAGAATTACTGGCATCTAAACTAGTAGTGGTAAAACTGCTTTGAAAAGCAAAATAGCTTTTAATTATATTATTAAATCCCTGACCTTATTGAATGCCTTGACTTGAAAGCTGATCTATTTCATGCACCCTTCTGACCAAAACAGTGAGCAGTGTTGGGTAAACAACCATTGTGAACTGTGAGACTCAGAGCTTTCTGAGGAGAAATAGCTTCTTCATAAAATTGAAAGGCCTTTTTACTTGTGCAGAATGGGTATAAATAGGTGTGAGGGTCTTCTTCAGGGGCCTTTCTAATCTAGACTGCCCAGTCTGCCTGGCTAAATCATCAACTATCATTTGTATCTGTAACTAAGTTGTCTGTGTAATTTGTGCTTTTCAGGGCCGTATGAATTACAATGTTGGTTGAGATTTTCCAAAGTCATAGGAATTAAGGTATCTGTAATAGAGCAGGTGCCTAAATCCCTGAGTCTTTGTGAAAAGGCAGTCACAAAAGTTGTTACGAGAATCACAGGGAGAATGGCCTGGGGAAGAACCTCAACATTTGTCCTAATTGGAAACAGAGATTTCAAAGGCTTAGCTTCTGTTTGTAGCATTTTGTTAAATCCTACTGTCATTTGATAGTCTCAGGATGACTTTATTAAACCACTCCCTATCACAGCCAGGTCCAAAAATCTGTTCTGCAAAGTCCAGAGTGGTTGGATTTTACACTGGCAGTTCAGGTGATTCCTTTTACAACAGGAATCCTTTCTCCTCAGCCCCACAGCACATCTTGCCTGCATCAAACACTGTATTAGAGCCACTGTTGCTCCTAAAGATTTCTTAAAGAAATCTTAAAAAGTTCTCCTCTAGGAGTGGAGATTTGGCTACATTTTCAACTATATGTGCCACAGGGGAACTGGAATGTGACTGAGCATCTGCTCCTGTGCTTCTGCAGTTGAAGCAAAAAATGTTGCTTTTACCTCTCTGTGTCCTGGGTGACTTGACCCATGCTGTTCTGCTCTAGCCTCTCAACCCCAGTCACACCGGATATACATCAGCTTGAACCCAGATTCTGCTACCAGACATTTCTCTTGGCAGGGAAACTAAGCAGAGTGTAGGGCCTGGAAGCTCTGCACCATGCAAGCAGTCTGCTTTTCTTTGCAAGAGCCAAGGCTGCTTCATGATGTGTAACAAAGAGAGGATAGCCTAAGTGTCCTGAAAAGGGTGCTCAAAACCAACTGGTTTTGGCTGGTTACTTTGCTGATACCACCCCTGTGATCTTCACTGCTGGTGATGTTGCTGTAAGTGCTGTAGTGTGACAGAGTGAATTGCACCCACTGAATCTTCTTGAAAGCTGAGCACCAGGTAAGCCGCTGGTAACTCTAGGTGTCAGCAACTCACTTGGGAGTAATCAGTGTGGAAAGCCAGGTTTTCCTGTTTTGTCTCTTGTTAGGTTTTCCAGCAGACCAGTTACCATCAGGACACTGCTATCAACACAACACCCATCAGAAAATGAGAACCTGTGTTATTAGAAGGGAAAAAGAGCATCAGCTGCTTTCAGGAAGGGAAAACGGGTGCCAATTTATGGTTTGCTTTCAAAGGGCCTGACAAGCATCTTATTGAAACTGATGGAGCAGCTGGCATTGATTATATTGAGCTCAGCTCCAACATGAAACTCAGAGCATTTTGCAGCATCTAATGATGGCTTCCTACATAACTGCCTTGGAAATCCGATCTGCTTTCCTTCCAGCCTCATTCCAGTCCAGGTTGGCTTGTGTTTCTTTGTTCACTAAAGCTCTTGTTGGCTAAATTTTTTGGGACAAACATGTAACCCGGCACTTAAATCCCCAGACAAAAGAAAGCACAGATGCCTTTTCTACTTTGAAATACCCAAAGTCTTTCTCTGCATAGCAAGAATCTATGTCCTGAATGGACTCAGGGGGGGCAGAAAGGAACTTGCTGCCTGTGAGGCTTGGTTAATATGCCTCTGACTGGTTGGCTTTGTGCCTTCTCTTTACCTCCTTGTGAATGAGAATAGCCTGCTGGCAGGTAGCCTAAGGGCTATGGCTAGTTGTGAAAGGGTGAGCTGGGCAACAGGAGCAGTAATAGAAGTAGGGAGTAGCACACAAGGAGGGGAAATCATTCTGATGAGCACTTTACTACTGAGACTACATCTTGTAGCCTTCTCCCTTGCTGTCTGCAGCAGATCTCTACAGCACCCATCATCCATCTAATCGATCCTTACCTTCTTGAGCATTGCTCAGAGGTAGGTTTGGGAGGCAGCCTTGCCTTGCTGATTATTTTCTCAGCTCCCTCAGCACTCCAAGATTGGGCATCAGGTACTGTATCTGAAGGCAAAGGTTTTAAAATGCCATGAGGCAATGGCATCTGCAGGACACCCCGTGTTGCTGATGTATTTTTCTGGTTTGCAAAGTTCTCAATTGCTTCATTTGCATGACATACACTGTAGGAAGGCTTCTCTGCTCTTTCTGCCCAGCTGTTTGCTGCTAGACTTGGGGTTCTCAGGAGCTACACATTTTAGGAATTGAAATTTGTTGCAGTGTTAAAGACAAATGTTATAAATCACATACAGAGCCCTCAAAGGGTGCACGCTCTACTTCAACACAGCAAGTCTGTTTCCAGCTTCTGGAATTTGCTTCATAAGTATGATCACAACTGCTAATTCTTTTTATTTTTCTGCATATTTTTAAGTGTGAAGGAAGTCTATGGACTTACAGACATCCAAAGTGGTTTGTAAAAGCTACTCATTTTTTCCAGGTGGCTTCTAAACCTATATTTAGAAACTTCTGTCTCACTCTGAAGCCATTAAGCATGTGCAGTATGTTCAGCAGCTGACAAATGTACAGAGATTTGGAAATAATAAGGGTAGAAGAAGTCATCCACCAAAATGCAGTAGTCTCATGTCAAGACAACATGGAAAAACACCCAGTGATCATTCAGTGTTAAGCAAGAAGCCTATCATGGGTTCAGGTTGATTTAAATAAAAGATCACTCACTGAAAAGAAGAAAACCAGAGGACATAGGATCTAGATACCATCTAGCATGCCATATGCACATGAGGAGAGACAAACTGAGCTGTGCCTGTGCTGGGCTGTCAGAACCAGGGGCAGAGGGAAGCAATGGGCTAAGCCTCTTGCTGGTGTTGATTTATCTGATTCATGGAAAATCAGTGCAGCCCTTGTGGATTGTGTGGGAGCTGTTAAGGTAATACATTTGCCTCAGCAAAATCAAAGCAATCCTGGTCCCTTGGTAGCTCACGGGAGGCTTCTTCTCCTCTCTTTGGGGCACAGAGCCCTGCAAAAGGTTTCCGTGGCTGGGACTTCCTGCTCCCATGTCTGTAGGAAGAGGACTGTGTGGAGAGGTTAGGAAAGAGTCACTGGAAAGCCTTTGGCCCTTCTTCTCTATTTCTGTCATGCTTTTTAGACTGAGGTGAGGTCCCAGGCGTTTAATTTACAAGAAATATTTCAGGGAGAGTTTCCTGTGCTAATTGCCATGCTGTTTACTGCCAGAAAGATGCAGGGTTTATTACTTCATGCACTTCAAAACTGGCAGAGTGTGACAGGGTTTATGATTTAATCTCTAGCAAGTGTCTCTTTCTTTGGGTGTAGGTGAAATGTTGCTATCATCTATTCAAAGGTGGAGTGACAGTTTTTTACTAGAACCCTACTAACTGCATCTCAGAAAAATGCTGATACAATCATACACAAGAACTGAATGAAATGAGACACTTTCCTTCCCATTCCTGTGGCACACAGCAGAAGCTGCTGATATTTGACGAGCAGTAACAAGATGCCCTACTGTGACACCCCCCTAGTGCCAATTGTTTATGCCAAGTCTACTGAGCCACCAACATGCCGAAGAGGCAGAGTCATGTTTAGCACAATTAAGATCCAGGGATTTGAATATGTTACAGTGTTAATTCTTGATATTGTTGTTGCCCATGAGAATTTATCTACAGTTTCAGAGAGCAGAAAAACTCATTCCTTAAAAGAGAAGAATTAGAAAGCAGTTGTTTCTGCATGAGCTGATCCCATCAATCTCCACATGCCCCTGTTGTGCAAAGCTAGGTTAGCTTTGCCTCAGTGTTGTGCATTACACTCAAATTCCATTTATCCTCAGTAGCTTTGTTGATAACTGCTTTGGGAGATGGCTTTCAAAATGCATTACCTTAATTCATGGTTTGCCTTGCCTCCCTCAGCCTCTCTCCTGTGAGCTCCTGTGTCTCCAGTTCTCTGGAGCACTCCAGCCTTGCCTGGTCACTGTGCTGTCCCTGTACTCCAGCAGCTCTCTGCCTGGCCTGAGTCACAGTGGACCCTGGAGGGTCAGTTTTGGAGTCAGGGGCTTTGTTGTGGCACAGCTTCCATATTTGGGCCCTCCTTGCTTCCTGCTCAGGTTTTTTGTACCTGCACAGGGTCACAGCAGAAGGATTGCAGATGTCTGCAGATGAGCCACAAGGATACGATGTTTTGCTGTTTCTCTGCTGTTGTATGGGAAGTCATTACAAAGCTCCTAATGTTTTGCTATTTTGTAATTTCAGAGCTCAGGTTTTTTGCACTATGCTGAAAACCCCCTCTGGCATTTGTGAGGAGGTGAACCTAAAGGTCTCAAGCTAAAGCCAGGTTACTGAGACCCCTATGGTGTGCATTCTTCAGAGATGAGAATCAGAGATCTTTCTAAATGGGCACAGCTTTCTTGATTACATTTAAAGTGTTTGTATAGGTCTGCAACAAAATTGAGGAGGTGTACTTGGGAATGAAAGCACCAAGTGCCCTGATGCCTGTGATACTTCTCTGTCTTTATGGCAGCACATCATCCTTGTCATCTGCATCACACACCTGCCAGAAAGGGCTCCACACACAGATGTTTGTATCCTGGTGTCAGCCTGGCTTGTCTTTGGGTCACTCTGCAGTAAAATGAGTTGATACGTGCTTCAGAATTTCTTGCTGAGGTTTTTAGCACTTTCCAGCTCTTTGGACTGTTTTCCCATCTCCTTCTATTTGCCTCCGTATCAGCGTTGCTCATCCCCTTCCACTTCTTGTATTAGTGATCTGTATGCTCTCTTACCTCACAAGAGAAAGCTCACTGTAGTGTCCATGCATGCTCTGTCTTTGGGCAGTAGAGAGTGACAGACCGAGTTGAAGCTGATGAGCCAGAAATCCAGGTGGCAGAGTCCTGTTGTCCCTGTTATGTTTGCAAAAACATCTGTACAGCAGATCAGAGCCCTTCACTGCTCACCTCAGGAGAACAAATTGGCAAATACCTGAGCTGGAAAAGGACTGCCCCTGAAAGAAGGCTGGTTACAGTGTTACAGCAGAGGGGAAGTCGGAGTCCTTAAATAGGAAAGGATCAACTCATCACATGCCCTCGAGTTTTTAAGCAAACATAGCAGGGAAATAGAGTAACTGTGGCTTCCCTTCCCCACACAAATAACTGGAGTCCTTATTTCAGCAAGTGCCACACAGCACACCACTACACAACTCATTTTCATTTTACAAGGCTTCTTGGCTTTTACTGTGACAAAATTCAGTGCCTGTAAAACTCTTGAATTTTTATCATCACTTTCAGAAAACAGCATTCCTCTCTGTTTTCCTGTCAGTGGCCTCAGACTTTTCTGCTAAAGAGCTGTATTTCCTAGGACATGTGGGATTTAGGGGATGGTTGAAACACATTGCCCACTCTGTACAGTCCATGAACTTTACCAGTGTAGATACAATGAATACATTTTACTGCATTTTTTGTGTCCTGAACATTGCTAGGCAAAGAGAGCTTGTTCTAATGCTGTTTGTTATGCTTCTAGAAACCAGGCCAGCTCTCAACAGACTGTCTTGCCTTTGGCTTTCTCAAGGGGAATTGGAGCCCTCTTCCTCTGCTTGTGTTTGGTTCACATCTGACCAACAGTTCTCCGTCCTTCATCTCTGATGTGGCTTCACCTTTCCCTGAACTGTAGGAGGCCTTCTTTTAGTGTTTATATAGAGCCACTTTCCTCCCTTTTCATACTCTGGGGAATTGGGTTTTATTCATCTCACCTCAAACCCATGCTCTTTCTCACACGTGGCCTGTGACTGTTTAGGGAAGAGCAGTCCTGTCTGCCCATATAGCCCATGGCTCCCTTCTGAAGTGCTTGGGAGGGAGAAACTGGCCCTGGTCATGGCACAGGGGCTGTTAGTGAAACCTCCATCTGTGTGAGATCACACCTGATTATAGGAACTCACCTGGTACAATTTCAGGACACCTGCCTGGCACTGGAGTCATTCTTTGGTTTTAAGTTTGTACCATGACAGCCATCACCACTGGGGTCCCAAGGAGCTGAAGCTTTACAATTTTTTTATCATTTTAAGGGAATGTTGTTCAGTTTGGGTGCAGATGTTGGAGTCAGCCACTGAGAATCCAGCTCTGGAGTCCTTACCCCAAGAAGACTCTCACTGACTGTGTGGCTGGCATTTTCTGATGGACTACCTGTCCCTCCTACTCTCTAGACATAAGAACAGTTTCAAATAAATCTGTGGAATTTTTTATAGTTTGGTACTGTGGCAAGCTAAGAGTTGTGTAGGGAAACTGTATTATCCCAAAGGAGAAAGACACTTTCATCTTCTAGTACACACTTCCTTGTGAAAAAATGACTCAAGGGGATTTAATAAAAGGTTATTTGTTGCCTATATCATTCTGCGCTCAATTTGCATCATGGCCTATGAACTATTTTATTCTGTCACAACTGTGGAGGCAGGGAGCTGCAACATAGCCTGGGAAGAATCTTAACTTATAAACAAGAGAAGAACGATTTACACTACAGATTTGGTAAAGGTCTTCTCTGTGCTCTTCTGTTCCCACTATATGTGTGAAAACTGTCTCAGATTTCACAGTGGTGATTTCTGCTCCTAATATCAACTTGTAAAGGACTCGGCTTCAGCTCAGTTGTTGGCAAGTCATCGAACACTTATGGGAGATTTGGCTGAGATTTGGTCCAATGGTGAAAGAGAAAGAGGGGAGAGTGATTATAGAAGTAAATAAGAGCCTAAGTGTGAGAACTGGGGTAATTTTTATTTTTATTTGCTTCCCATCTAATCATACTTATCTTGCCTGTATAGGTTGTCTCTGACAACAGTCAGAGATAGTCTTGTTTCACTGGTTTTTTGGTTTTTTTTTGTTACTCAAATGACATTAAAACTGGGAACATGAGGCAGAAAATTTGCATCAAATTCTCACCATCACACCCTGGTTCAACCACATAAATACCATTACACTTACGTGATGTTTTCTCTGCAGCAGGAACGCGTCTCAGGCCATACCAGTGGGCAGGAAGATGGTATTGAAGCTGTGACCACCATGGGATCTGGATGGGGCATTGACCATAAATTCCTGTCATAATTTTTTTGGCTGCTTATGTAATAGTTTTTGGTTAGATGCTCCGAGGAGGAGAAGCATTTAAGATATATCGCTTGCTGTATGTGCAAGGAGTCCCTTAGACTGGGTAAAGGAGCCATGCCACAGTGTTGTGCTGGCATTGTGGTGTGGCGATTGCTGTGTTTGTTCTGCAGGGCAAAAGGAACATGTCATGCACAGCACAGGACACGGGAATCCCACTCTGGTGTCACTTGGTCTGGAGCAAATGAAGCCAGAGCGGTGGGGGTTGTGTCTTTTAAAATAATGCAGAAAACTTGGGGGAGGGTGTTCATTGAAGACCCACATTAGTCTCTCCCACTGGTGCCCTGCAGCTTTTAATTAGTCAGGTCCAATTATTCAGCCTATATCCATTTGAATAGTGGATAACACTGGAAGGAATTCACTTTCAATGGGATTTATGCCCCCCCTCCCTTAAATCATTTCAGGTAAGAGATTGTAAGTATTATGAAGCCTACAGAGATCAGTATGATCCATGCAGTTAATGCTGTGATATATTTATTCAGGGAACAAATTGGAAATCAGGAGGAGAGGAAACAGTCTTTTAATTTGCAGGAAAACAATAATTTATAATTATTTTGCCTTTAAGTCAGAGAACAAACACAGCTGTTGTTTGAGGCTCTTAATCTGATTACTGAAGTGCTGGCCTTTCAGAGCAGAGTGAGCCAAGGGGACAAGCACTGCCCTCAGGCAAGAGAGCAATTCTCTTCTGCTAAGGAGACTCGGGTGAGGAAAGGACTGGACTTGCTTTCAGAACGTGATTAGACCCGTGTGTTTCAGCTTGTTTCAAACGTGTTACTTTCTACCTTCTATTTAACCTATTCCCCACTTGGCTCACACTCCCAGGGTGAACTGGGAACCAATCAGCTGTGGATTTGTGCCGCTGGAGGACTATGACTGACATGCTGGGAAAGTTCCCAAAGTCTTATCTCACCTTGCTTCCACCTCCTGCCTCCTCTGTCAACTGCCAAAACATCACACTTGCTAGTGACAGCAAAGGAATTGAGGTAGTGTCCCATCTCAGCACAGCTGATAGCAGTGTCTGGAAGCTGCAGGCAGGTTCAGGATTGTCAGATGAAGGAAGGGCTGAAACCTCGCACTGTTCAGAGACAAGGGGCTCTTGAGGGAGGGAGCCAACATTGCTGTCCCACCTTGCTTCAAATCTTCTCTTCCGTCCTGTCCTCCTTGCGAGGATGAGCGAAGGAACACCCACACAGGAACGGGGGCACTGGGCCACCACTTCCTGCCTCTCAGAAACACAAGAGTTACAAAAGAATAATTTAAAAACTAACTGCCTTTCTGAATTGAGGTGGTAATATATTCCCTTTTATTCTCCTAATGGAAACATTAGCGAGTGATCAGTTCCAATGATTTTCAGTGTATAATCTGTTAATGTAATTATATCCCATGGCAGCCGTCAGTTTGGAGAGGATGGAAATACCCTGGCTTTCATTCATCTATCTAGGGAAGTTCACTGGGATTCAGATATTTTCACTATCCTCTGTAGTAGACAAAGTGGAACAAATGTCCTTGAGTGCTAGTGATACTTGCAAGGAACAGAGGTGATGAGCAGAAAACAGCATGATGAAAAGAGACTATAGGGGACGAGTAACAGCATATGTCCTATTTTGCTGCAGGGGCCTTCTGTTTATAGCAAACTCTAGGGTTTGGATGTAGCATTGTTCTGCCTATGCAACTGATTTTTTTTTCCTCTGTGCTTAGTCTTCACCAGCAGAGATCTCTCAGGTTTCAGAGTCTCTCTGTAATTAGAAAGAACAGCTTAAATCCTGACTTCAAACGAGAAGCCACCAATCTGCTGTGTAAACAGAGAGCTTGAGTGAGCTCCCAGGAGGGTTTTTAAAATATGTTCTGCTAAGCCCCTGGGGGCAGGAGCCAGATCGTGAAGGGGATGAAGCCCTTCATTGCTACCAAGCAATCACACATGTTGGGGACATTAGGGAGCATGGGGAAGGAGCCGCCCAGCGCAGCTGCACAGCATGCAGGTGCGTAGTTGAAGAGCATGGCTGTACCTTCGGTAATGCCTCCCGAGGCTGCACGGCTTTCGTCTGCGTCAGGAGGGAGCCCAAATGACTTTCTGCCTAGGGAGTTAAATTGCATAGCACATGGTACTGGCCTCTGTTAGCTGCAGGGAAGGAGGAGGAGGTTTGGGAAATAGTGTAGTACCTGATACGGCATCAAGTCTACAGGGACAAAATTCTCTTCTTTTTTTCCTCTTTTTTTTTCCTCTTTTTNAGGAGTTTCTGGTATATAGTGCTTCACCCTGAACTGGCACTGGGTTCCCTCCAGCTGGGTCTGCTTTCCTGTCGAGCCACAGTCCAAGCGAGAGTCTGGATCCTGAAATAACTTCATGGCACAGACTGCAGGGCTTTCCTCAGCTGCTGTAAAGAGCAGTAACACTGTGACTGTCTTTGTATGGATATTGAGAACAGACTAAAGAGGTAGACTGAGGTGTCAAAGTCTCACAGACCTTTTGCAGAAGATAAAGGAAATCTGTGGAGGAAATCTATTGTCCCACACTACCTGCCTTATCTGTGCTAATTGTTGTTAAGGTGATTTGAATGATAAACAGGAATATAAACAGGAATCTCCGGAATTCCTTGGTAAACTCATACAGCTGACTTGCTCCGGAAGTTACCAGCAAGTACAGCTAAGGTGCTGCTTAGTTTACAGTTTATGAGAGCTCACAGGGATTTTGGCAGCCCAAGAATGAATGTGATCAATTCCTGCTGGCCCTAACTCTCAGCAAAGACCGAGAAAGCTCCTGACAGCTTAAGAACTGATCGGGAAATGTATGACTGTAAAGGCACCTTTTTTCCCCACTTGTGCCGCCTTATTTTGGGTTAAGTGTTCACAGAGTCAGGCTTAGCATTTCAAAGCCATGTGTATCAATTTCTTTACTTGCTTTTAAACATATCCACTCTGAAAATACAAAGTAGATCTGGGGAAATAAATTTTGCCTGCCTTAGGTCTTTCATTGCAAAGCCAGGTGACATTCTCCCCGGGAGCCACATAAGCCACGATCACAGGGTACATTCAACCTTCATTTTCAGGAGGAGGAGCCTGCAGACACCCTGTAAGGTTTCTCAGCCCTGTCCTGCCAGCACCACAGGCAGGTTGATGATTCTTATACCTCCTCTGCCTGTCCCAGAACCAATATGCTTTATTACATCTGCAGCAGTTGTTTTGCAATACGAACACAAAATTTTGGAGCTTGTGTGAACAGGATAGGGTGTTTCTTTGATGTAGAGGGGATACCGTATCTTTGTCTGCTGCATGGGCTGGGAAGGATTCTTTGTTTCTCAGGGCAAGCGTGGTAAGAAGGTGATTAGATACTTGTCCCCTCTGACATCCCCCTTTATTCTATTACACTGCAGCCAGCTCTTCATCTGGTTATTGTACTGGGTGGTTAGGAGGCTCTACCAAACTCTTCACTTCATCTGTGAATGCCAGTCCTCCAAAGAGCTAGTAAATGACCTTATAACATCCCATCCTTTCACAGAATCACAGAATATTCTGGAAGGGACCCACAGAGATCACCAAGTCCATCTCTGAAGTGAATGGCCCTGTGGGGATTGAGCACTGACCATGATGTTATTAGCACTATGCTCTAATCGACTGAGCTAATCTCAGGGTTTCATGGCAACAAAGAGCCAGTCAACAACACAATGAGACAAGTCTCCCACTTCCCTGAAGCCTCTCACTGCTGGTAAGGAGATGTAGGCTGAGATCATCTTGTTATCTGGGTCTAAATCCTTGCAACTCTTGTGCAATATTTTGGGCATCTGGCAAAAAGGCATGTGCAGAGCGAGTTCTGGAAGGGCTTTGAAGGACTAGCCCTGTTTTCTAGGACAGGATGAAACTTGAAACCTGGAAACCTTGTGAGGAGTGTGGACATGGGCTGTGGAGCATCTCTTACAGACCTTGCTGTGACACTCCTCGGATCTCCCTCCACACTGGCACAGCCACCACTGAAATCAGAAGTGGAGAAGTGGAAAGTGAGATACAGCTTTGTTTGGAGTACACATTTCCAGTCATTCTGGAAAGCAATTCTCATACCTGGACTGCTGAGTGGCAGCACACCATGTACAGTGTATAAACAGATGGAAATGAACTGTAGTACTCTAGGGGGAAAGATTTCTAGGGGTGCTTGGTACTCAGTCATCTTTTGGGCTCTGTGGGTGAAAATGCACAAATGATATCAGAATAGGGAGTTATGACTGTTCCCTTGAAAAAAATGCCCCGGAAACTACAAAGATTAGCAACTAGACCAAGAAGTGGAGTGAGATTTGATGTGGAATGAAGAAGGTTGGTTAGCCTCAAAAAGACTTATGCCAAACAAAAGGCCAAATCTTCAACTGATGCAATTCATTTAGGTCAGCTGGCCCAGAGTGATTTAGTGGAAGAGGGGCTTGAAAAGCTGTTTTGCTAAAAGAGATGTGAGTGTGATAGTAGACAGCAAATTTAATCATGTGAGTCTGCAGTGTGTTATGGTAGGAGAAAAAAAGTAGCTAACAAAATTCTTATCTACATATGGAAAGGCATCAAACCACAGCTGAGGGAGGTGCTGGTTCCTCTCAATGCTTGATGACATCCCAAACAAAATATACTGCTTTCAGTCCTGGGCTGTATCACAGTAGAAAGGTATAGATAAAGCCATGAGAATACAGGGAGAGGCACTCAGATGCAGTACTGTAGGACTGGAGAGACTGATTGGTGAGGAAAATGACAAAAAAAGGCAACATAGATAACAAGGAGCCTGAAAAAATGAGGTTATCTTTGTCCATGTGCTTGCCAGGTGAGTTCCACAAGGTAGGGGAATAGTTTAGGTGATTATAACAGGCTATAACAAGAAATAGTGGCATAAAATTATAAAACATAACTGACAGTAATATGATGTCACTTCTCCCCAGATTACTCCACAGACAAACCTCTGGGAAAAAGGTGAGGAAGTGTTTTTGCATGACAGAAGTAGCTGGAGAAAACATCCTTGGCCTTGATCTCTTCCATTTTAGTGGGTCCAAGTAGCTGCTGCAGTAAGGGTTTGGGGTTTCCTGCTCTGTTATGATAAATATTGATAGCATTGCCCAGAGTATCTCCCTTCTCCTTGCTCCATGTGGATCCTTAATGTGGAGGTTTGGGCTGTGCTGGGAAGGGTCTTGCTTCAGCTGATCTCTCTCCCTCTGTTTAGAAGCTGTGGTGCTGGGGAAGGGTAGCATTGGAGGGGAATGTGGGTAGGTGACTGCCATTAGCAGTCTGTAGGGAGAGAGTTGCCAGCAGTAGGGAAATAATGGTGTGTTGTGCATGTGATCCTTTGCCCTTTTGGCTGATGAAGGAGCCTCAATCAGTCCTACCCCTCTGGGTAGGGGATGGGAGTGCACACTGGGCCCTCTGTTAATAGCTGGGAAGAAATTCAAGCAGTCAGCACCACCTCCAACACAGGCAGCCCCTCAGTCAGTGGAATAAGGCGTGAGTTTCTCGACTGTAATGAGCTTGTTTTTCCATGAGATTGCTGTAATAAGCTGTAATGAACAAAGAGCTGCAGGATACAAAGTGAGTGGGTGATAAGATGGCAGATGAAATTCCATGTTGATGTATGTAGAAGTAATATGGGGAAAAATAATGATAAATGGATGAGTATGCATTAGCTATTACCACCCAGAAGGGAGATTTGAAGCCATCCTAGGGAGGAAAACTGTGCAGCATCAGTCAAAGTGGAGGTGGGAGGAGGGAACAGCCGGGAAAGGAACTGGCAGCAAAACAGAAAACATCATTATACTGCTGTATAAATCCATGGTACATATGTGTCTTGAACGCTGCCTGCAGTTGCTCCCTGAGAGAGGATGTAATGAAAAGAGAAAAAGTGTGGCAGTGCTGGCAGGAGTCCTGCAGGGTGACACAGGGCTTTGGCTGGGAGTGAGAGGCAGGGACAGAGCTGGGAGCAGCCACAGGGTGAAATTTTGAAGAGCTGTTGGTCAGGAGGGACAAACATTGAGGCAACAGGTATGAAATGACTCCCTTATGAAGGGATAGTAACCAAGATCTTCAGCTTGGAAAAGTGACAGCTAAGGGGGCTACTCTGGAGATTGGTCAAGTCATGATGTGCACAGAGATGTGAATAAGGAATGATCATTCACTGTTTATCACAACCTGGGAACTAGGAGACAAGGAACAAAGCTATCATTAAAAAGTTTAAAGGAAAGAGAAAAGTACAGCTTTTTTATCAATGGCCAAACCTGGAACTGGTTACCACAGGACCCAAGTCAGTGACATATTTATAAATGAGTTCAAAGGGCTTGGAAAAGTTGTGAAAGTAATTTAAATAGGGATGCTAAACTAGGATGCAGATGCAACTGCCAGCTCAAGGAGTTTCTTTACTCTATATTGCAAAAAACTGGGGGAATTTCCATCTCGTTGCTCTCCTGTGTTTTGTCCTAAGATGCCACGTTGGCTACTGCCAGACAGGATGCAGAAGACAGATTTAAAGTCCAAGGCAGATATGGCAGAGGCTGTGTTAGGGGTCTAGCTGTGGCTAGATCAGTGCAGATTCCACATCCTCCAGGAAGCAAAGCCACACTTAGCAATTAATGTACTAGTTCTTGTGACTGACACTCTTTCAATACAGCCCTACTCCAGGGAAGAGTTAGCTGTCCATAGGCATGTGAGATTAATTCCTAACAAAGAATTGTCCAAGCATTTCCTTTAGGGAAGCAGCCACAAGAAGATAGACCTTTGTTCTGCATCACTGACTGCTTTGGGTCATCCCTAGAGATGGATTTAAAGCAAAACCTCTTGAACCCTCTTGAACTTTCAAGGAAACTCATTCCTGGATCTTCCATCTGGCTCAAAAGCTCTGCAAGGGGCTGAGATTCAAACACCTCTGAACTGAGGGGAAGTCTGGAGCCAGATCCACAGCTGTAGCTCGAGGCCATCCTGAGCTTTTCATGTCAGCTTTCTTTGAGAGCACCGGCTCTGTTCCACACAGTGCAGATGGGCCACAGGCCATGTGGAAGATAGAGTGAGAGGAATTCCTCTCACACACCATTCATGCAGAAAATTTACCTTCAGGTAAACTACTTTAAGGCAGCTTCATTATATTGGACAGCTGTTTACTCTGCTGCAAAGTGTGAGGAGTCCTTCTTTTCTGCTTTTCCAAGACTTTTATCTCTCCTCTCTTTCAGGAAGAGTAGATGTAATAAGATTTAAAGCTCTGCCATGTAATTGTCATGAAGTTTATATCCCATGATTCCTGTTTGTGAGCCGAAATAAATTAAGCACCTGGATAAGCCCTCTTTCTCTCCCCTCTCCTGAGCATCCAATGTGATGAGAAAACTGCTGAGAAACAACCACAATTAACGATGGGGTCACATTTAGTTCAGCACCATCGGCTGGTTAATTGGCAGATTCCATTACAATTCCCCTTATCTGTGTGCCAACAGAGCTTCTAACAAGCTGCTTGCTGGGTAATTAATCCTGTCCAGTGTTTAGATCCTGAAGCTGGGTCTGCTTTAAGGGACTGTGCCATTACTAACCCTCTGCTAGCAAGGCTTCTTTACTCAGCTCAGAGCTCCTCCCTCCAGAGCCCGACTGTAGGTCCGAGTGGTAGAAGGGACATGTGGAGACATTGCATTCCCTGGAGAAAAGCCAGCCCTTGGTTTTGTGAAAAGAATCCATACCCTGTATTCAGTTTCCTGCTTTTGCTTGATGTTGCTTGACACATCTGTAGTGAGGCAGTGCCTTGAGTAGTTAACTGGCCCTCCTGCAAATGCAGGTAATTTTATTAAACAAATCTATAACACGATATAAGCTGTGCTAAAAAATTGACATAATAAGTTTATAAAGTGACCTGACAGTGTCCTGATTGACAGAAAGAAAGTAAGAGCAAGAGGAAAATGAAAACAGAGACTGAAAAATTAGGATGGAGCTGGACATTGATTTGGTGGGAAGGGCCAGGCTTGAGGGTGCACGCCCTGGAAAGAGCAGAGGAACGCTAGCAGAGTCAGCAAACGAGCAGCTACCAGGGAGGTCTGTCACCTCTGTCACTGTTGTGCCGCAGACACCCAAGTGGGCTTTTGGGTGTGAGGCATATACTTGTTTTTTCTGGTCAATGGACGAGACAGAAGCAGTGATCTTATGTGCTCTGATACAGAAAAGTCCTTTCAGCCTCTCAGGTAAGCTGTAAGTGAGGGAGGATCCACCTCGGCCTTCCCCAGTCTGTGTTGTGCCAAGACATGTGCCAGATAGCCAAAAGGAGTGATTAAGGCAAAAAAATTAAAATATGGTGGGGGGTAAATTATTGGAAATATTCATTTGTGTAGCCTCTATTCTCTGATTACTTAAGAAAATACTTCTAAAAATGAGTGCATGAACAGTAGGTCACTTTGGAACAACATTCTTGGATGCAGAGACATTGGAGATGTACATGGAGAAGGTATGATGCCAGGATTAGCAGGAATGCAGGCAATTAGATGCTTTGAGCTGTGGGCAAAGGAGAGAGCTGCTTGTATTTTTACCACCTATTCTCAGTCATCTTTCACTTAGGAGGAGATTGATTATCTCCAGATTTTTTCATAGGAATTTTTCCTGCATCATGTGCTCTCAGCCCTTGCTTTAACTTGCATCATTCCAATGTCAAAGTAGTCCAGCAGTTGTTAAGAGTCAGCCAAGCAGTTTTTTTACTTCTGGAAGTTTGAAAAGAAAGGAGATGGTCTCAGAGAAAGGATTTAATGAGATGAATCTTGAGGTATTCCTCAGAGCCCATTTGCAGCTTGCTCGGTGCAGGAGCACCATGAGCTCAGGGATCTCTGCGTGGGTTCTCCCAGCTAAACTGGGTTTTTCTTCAGCCTGGTTGGCTTGGAGTGTGAAGGGCAAGTACAGAGTCTGAAGCCAGCTTCAGAGCAGAAAGAAAAGACATCTGCCTCCTAGGCAAATAGGACAGGAAAAGCTCTGCTAGCTGGGCTACCTGGCCATCAGGAGACAGTGGGGACCTGACACACCTTCATAATTGTGAAGGTCCATTGTAATGCATATTATAAAAATCCTCATTATTAATCTTTTCATAAATCATATTTGGACATTAGTCTGCACCTATCAATTCAGGCAGGTGAAACAAACACTCAAGAGGCACATGTGATAAAGAGAGATCCTGGTGATGAGAGAGGATTGCTTTAGAGAGTGGTGCCCCTGGAGGAGCTGGGGAAGGCTTTGTAGCACTGTGCTGAGGAGGGGAGATCAGCATGATAAAGACAGAATTGCTGAAAGGACACAAAGGGAGCCAGGGACCAGGAAGGGGAAGGCACTGAACAGGGCATGGGGTCAGCAGCTGAAGTCTTGAAGAAGGACAGATGGAGTGGAGAGAGGGAAGATGAGACTTGTAAAGAAGCAAAGAAGGCAACTGTGTGGTTTGGGTGAGCTAGAAAGTGGGGAGAGAGGAGATTACATGGCTGTAGTAAAAGAGAGATGTGGATATGCATGTTCAGTTTGTTTTGCTCACAATCAGTAGTGGAGAAATCAATACTCATTGACAGCATAAAGCAACCCTTGATTAAGAGAACAACAGAATTATGAAGGAAAGAGGATGCCTTCAGACACTTGCCACCAAGACAAGTGCCTACTGCTCTGTGTCCTTTTTTCCCTGGAGGTCAAACAGTTGATCAGAGTTAGATGTTTTTTTCTCCATGATCACTGTTGTCAGAAAGTAAAGTCCTTAGGAGTTTGATAGTGACCAGGTAGGTTCTCATTTTGTTTCAGGTTCCTGACTAACAAATGGGAATACTGGAATGTGAAGAATGTTTGACAAGTCTGCTTCTGACTTAGGGAGCTGCTCCCCCATTTTCCTGATCCACAGCAGTTTAGCTAACCAGCTCTCAGCATGCCTGAGCTTTGGGACAGGAAGCTTTGGATACCCACAGCTTCTGAGCAGGGGGCTTCCAACCCTGCAACAAGGAGTTGTTCCAGAAGAACTTTGCCAAGTTGCCAGTACCTTCATTTTTCCTGACAAACAATGGCTGCACAGTTATTTTCACCAGCTTTAGTGCATTTGGGGAATTTTTGCATTTTTGACTGTACTACTATGCCACTTCACAGGCTCTGTTATGGCTGCATTGTGGATATTTCCATTTCCAACACTTTGGAGCTCAGAATTTGTCAGTGCTGAACACTTTTGAAGAAAATTATCTGAGGAAGGCAAGATGCACTCCGATATGTCAAAGAACAGACTGGGAATATTGATGTATTTGGTGCCATGTTTTCAAACTGCTGTCTGTTGGGAGCCACATCCATCTGTCTCTGGTTTATTCTTCCACAGGAATATGTACTAAGTGCCATCTGATTTACTTATAAAGTATGAAACAACCACTGTTGAAGGGATAACCTAATGCCATTCAGGTGATCCTAACTTCAATGGATAAAGCACCTGAAGCTTTGATACTAATACTGAGGATATCAGAGCTGGTGAAACTTGAAGTACAGAATTTAGAAATTTGGGAAGTTGCTCAAGCTGGAGTGGGGATAGGGTTGATACAGGAAAATCCTCAGAGCATCAAGACAGAAGTTAGAAGCTTGATGATGATGATGATTCTTATTATTATTACCAGTCTGCCTTTCAAAGGTACCAATGAGAAATTGTATTGGTTTTCCTGTACGACCGCATTGCTCAAAAGTATCTTGAACATCAAATTGAAATCCATAGTCCTGATGTTCTGCTAGAAGGGAATATATTATAACCTATATGGTTTTTTTTTTCTTTTTCCTCAGGAGCTCAGTGGTAACCGATGCAATTTTCCTGAGAGGAAAGAATTTCAAAGGGTCAGGTCCACAAATTTCTGATACCATCTATGAAAATTAGCATTTCTGACAGACTAGTGTGCAGATCTATTTTTGGTGTCTGTGAATGTGTTGTGGCCTCTGTTTGGTTGTTAGGGGATTTCTTGTTTGTTTTCTAGTGAGCGTAGCTAGCATGCAGTTTCTGTTGATTTGCTTATGCTGTGGAAGGTCTGAGTTCTGTGGTGTTGCCTGTACATTATAAATACTGTGCACACATTTTATTCAGGTACTGTACAGCCTCGTGAGAGTGCAAGAAGTCCCTGACTATCTCAGATGGGATCATTTGCTCTTTGTGGAGTGCAGGAAATAAGCCTTATCAGGAGGATGTGTTAGACCTGTTCTGCTTGCCTTTTTCCATAGGCTTGCTCTGTGCATCCCTTCTGAGACAGACTAAGCATGCTGTTTATGGATGTGATTTTTTCCTACCAAAACAGTAATGCTATCCCTAGTCCTACTTAGATGTGCTGGCACTAATGAGTCTTGTATTAGTAAAAAGATATTTTCCTCTTAAGAAGGAAGGTTTTGTCAAATAAGGATGCTTTTTAACAGTTTTCATGCATGGAAGAGAAAGGTTTGGAAGAGAGGAGAGATGTGTTGCTTTAGCTACACTGATCTAGTTAAAGTAGCACCATTTTTGTGTGTAGACAAGAGCTTAGGAAATGTGCAGGTCTTAGTCTGGGGGCAGGACTTTAAAGCACCCATTGAAGTCTAGTGTCAGTTTTCAAGGCTGAAGAATATTATTTTATTTAGGCTTCCAGACCAGCCTTGCTCCAGGAATGCACTTAGGTTGTTTTTAAAGCAAACATGAAATCAATAGCCTGGTGTTCTGCTCTGCTATTTCTTGCCAGAGCCTAAGGACCACACATGGGTTTTCCCTCCTCTTCGTCACACTGCCAGGCATGCTCTCGGCTAACGGCAGGCAGTTCCTGGGGATGAATGCAGAGAGGTTCCAAATGGCCAAACACACACTGGACATCTGGGCAGGTTTTGCTGCAAAGTATTTTCCATCAGGCCTCCCTCCAGATATTGCCATGAAAGGACTAACTCACACCACACAGATTTTATCCAGCTTCTGACATTAGTGGGAGTTTTATCTGAGTAAAGCTCAAATAGGAGCCTGTTGGCTTACCTCACCGTTTACAATATTCCTGGTGGAACCTAGGGCTGTAGTTTTCATTTTGGCCCTGGAAAACACCAGCCTTGAGAGCAATGCAGCACTGTGCCCTCCTACACTACAGCTAGGGGTGGGCCTCTGCACACACTTCCCTGGACTCTTGTTTGGGACAGGAAAATGACTTTCCTCCATCCTATGCAGGGAACAGGGGCTTCAACTGGAGTAACAGATTCTGAATGCCTATCCATGTAGGACTGACCTGCAGTTGGGTACCCATTCCCACTCCAAGCAGCCACCATCCTCATGAGCTAAATAACAGCCTCTGGCCAGCTTCTGACCTCTCTTGAGAGATGAATGCTCCTTTGGTTTTTAGCAGCTCCCTCGGGCCAGGCTAGTTCCTCTCCTGCAGGGTTTGAAGCTGAACCGTATTGGTACCAAGACAGGTCCCCAGACAGAAATGAAAACACACATTAGCAAAGGGGAGAGAAACAGGCTAAAATTGGAAGTGACCATTTTGTGTTTGATGTTATTCAGAGGAGCCTGTTCTTCATTTAGGACATTAATAGTTGTAACAGAAGCTGTAATATTTCAACAACAGTAGTGATTAGGAGCAAAGAGGCAGCTAATCTCCATCTAAAAAGAACTAACTAGCCCGTCCTTTAGCCCCCACCGCACTGTCACATTTAAATACCATGAATATTCACTGCTTGGCACCCAGCTGGCATCTGAGCTGTTTTGACACAAAAACCTTCAAACTCAAAGAGTTTTTAATCAGTCTGCAAGAGAGAGAAGAAGAAAGTGAGAGAAAGAAATAGGAACAGAGAAAATGAATCAATGAGTTCAACAGAGGGGGGAGTATCCGAATCCAGTTAACCCCTTCCTTTCCCTGCAGACATAAGTGCTGTCTCTGCTGCTCTGCAGCACTCTTTCAGGCTGCAGGGGAATGGAGAAGAGTCACCCCATCCCCTCTGGGCAGCCCCACACCTCCTGAGTGCTCAATCCTACTCTGAAGCCCGATATTCCTGGGTATCCCATCCCAGCTGAGTGCCCATTCTGCCCGGCTGCCCCATTTCCTCCGGCTACCCCATCCCACCCCGACATCCCTTGCTATGGGCACCTCCTGGCACTCACCTTCCAAAACTTCAAACGAATCCCCTTCTGCTGCTTATGCTTGTTTCCTGGCACAGGGTTTATTTCCTCTCACCTTTGCCTGTGTTTGTGACGGGTTACCAATACTCTTGCTGCAGACGGCACAGTCTCACTCACAGTACGTGATGTGCTTTAGAGCAGCCAGTCTGCCCGCAAAGAGTTTTCGTCTCAGAAAGAGATTCCTCAGCGTTAACAGCTGCCATCTCCAGTATCCTTACTGGAGTCTCAAAGTTGTCTACAGTCCACACAAACCTCTTTGCATCAGCTTTTGCAGCAGGAGTAGCTATGCAGCTGTAAACACTGAAAATCGTGCCTTGTCCTGCAAGAAATAACCCCACAATGCTCTGACAGGTAAAGTTTTACCAGCACTGTGGATCTGGGCTCCAACAGATCACCCAGCAGTCCCCAGTTAAGCTGAGTCAATCTCATACACACAAATGCATTTCTGTCAAACTAGTGTAAGCACACAACACAGAATTTATGCAACTTTATGCTCTTATGTCAGCTTTGGGCTACTTGTGGTAGACAGTTTATAGCTGATTTGGCAGGACAGTAGTGTGGTGTAGGAACTGATCTACTCTAACACCTTGCCATGAAAAAACTGACTTGTCTAAATTTTCTAAATGTGTTTAACTTGGTGGAGTGCTAGATCCATGTTTCATGTCATATGGCTGTGGCATTTTTAATCAATACTGGGAACCACAGAATCAGATTTATTTTATAATCAAACCACAGCCTAAGTCTCAAAACTTTGTGGCCCAGACTGCAGACCTCAACCAGATGTGGGGAATCTGTACTTGCACCTCAGCTGGCAGCATGTTCAGAGCACAGTGGGGACTTTTCCAATCGACCGTGTCTTCAAGGAGTCTGCTGTGGGCTTAAACTACACACAGGTTGTCTTCTCATTTGCCTTCAGGGTCTTTAAAACTGAGATACACCTCAAAAGCCAATGTTCCAGTTCTTCTAAGGAAAGCCTCTGGCAAAGTGAAGTACAGAAGCCTGGAACTAATTTAGGCAGATTGTTATGGTCACTGCAAAGGATACTGGTATCCAGGAAGGGTGTAACGGAGGTGGTGCTGTGCAGACCTTCCAAGGCAGGCATGTGATGAGGGAAGGAGTTGCAGTTGGAAACAAGAACACAGTGGCTGGAAGTCCAAGGCCAATGAGGAAAATAAGCAACTAGCCCTGGAGGAGGTAAATGGATAGCTGCATCCCACAGGCAGTGGAACAGAAGATCTCTTGGGAGAACAAAAGGGAGCAGGGTTAGTGAGGGGCCTGAAGGCCCTGCTAGGTGGTGTGATGGAAAGGGTGCCACAGAGGAGGGACTGGGAGAAACGCAGTGGCAATGCTCTGTGAGTCAGATCTGCACTACACTGATCTGTCCGGGCTGGAGGTGGGGCATGATGGATGTCAGGGAAGGACAGCAAGGAGAAATTAAGGTAACCAAGATGGGAGATGAGAGTTTGGGAGCAGGTTTTTCCTGTGTGGGTTCTCCAAATCTAAAGCTAGTGTAAGATTTATTAAGAGTTACTGAAGCTGTGGTGACTTTTACTGAATACAGTCTGGGACTCCTTTGGGAGGAAGCAGTAGAAAGACTTGGGTTCCACATTTCCTTAGTGCTCTCAAGATCCTGTGATGCTCTCCAGATACAGAGATCTCACCCAGGACTTTAAAATTTACAAGCATGCACACAATAGCCAAATGTGCTTTGTAATCTCTTCCCAAGCAGCAGACAAAGTGGGTTTTGCATAGATTGGTACTTACTCTATTCTAGTTGATAATTATTTTGAATGGAATACTCCCCATGAAGCCTGTCTGGAACAGCATCAAACCCTATGGGCTGTGGGAGGCACATCCATCAGCTGCACTCTGGGGTGTATTCTGGAAAAGCTCACAGCTGGATAGGAGGATCCATTTTCCTATATACTTAAATGAGAAAATAGCATGAGCTTTTCTTCAGTCTCTTCTTGCCAACATCTGGCCATGACTTAAAATGAATTTGCACAGTTGCTATGAACTGTATCTGGGCATGGTTCCTTTGCCTATGGAAAAATGTGGGATTCTAATCATCCAGTGCAAAAAAGAAGGTGTTCCAGATAATAGGTGCCTTGAAGACCCTGAGGACATGGGTTTGGAATGTTTTCGAGGAGATGGATCAAAACTATTTTATTTGATATTCACCTACAGTTTTCTGTTGCTGACTCCATCATATCTGCACACAGGCAACAGGTTCTGTATTAGGAAAGGAAAATCCAGGCTAAGCCACAGGCAGCAGAGGTGAACTGGCAGCTCTCACCCACCTGAGCTCACTCTCTCCCAGCCTGTCCCAAGAGAAGCACAGTGGCTGCTGTGGTGGTGCTTTGAGGCTGGGGGGCTCAGATAAGACATAAAACAGAAGCTGTGGCCATCTGTGGCCATTAAAATTCCATGACACCTTTTGGTACTGAGGCAGTTGGTGCTAAAAGTAGCCCACTGGCAATACAAGGCAGACAGGTCTCGTGCAGCCTGGTGAGAGGGTGCCTCATGAGATCTGACTGCTGTTCTGCAGCAGAGAATGGGGCAGACCCTTACACTCACTGCCCAAAAGTCACTAATCCCAGAGCTGGGAGCAGAGTTGCTGCATCCCTGTGAGCAGAAACCAAGCTGAAAATGAAAGAGCTATGTATGGATTGTACAGCATGCTAATAAGAGAGCTCTATTGTTCCTGCAACTGGATTTACACACACTGCTGCTGGATGGTAGCACATAAATGGACAAATCTATCTGCAGGAGGTAGAACCACAGAACAGTTTGGGTTGGAAGGGACCTTTAAAGGCCATATAGTCCAAATCCTCCCCCAGATTTTTTAAGTTTTGGGGATCCTTGCAGCAAGCCACACAGTGAGATGTAGCCTGACACTCCAAGGTTATGTGAGATAAGAAGGCCCTCAAGCTCTTGTTGTAGGTTGAATCACATCTCTGCAACTGTTGCAAAACTAAACTTGGGGTGAAAGAAAAGGCCCTACATAAAATGAAATTTAATCCACCACACAGAGGGGTAGAAAGCTGGGTCAATGGTGGGGACCTTTACTGACTGACAGTTTACAGATGCCATCCTCAGCCCTTGCTCTCATCCCTGAGTCTCCCTGCTGTGCAATGACCCAGAGCAGGAACCAATCCAGCTGAGAAATAAATATTTTTTTTCCTAGAGTTGTTTTTTACCTGGATGAGTTCTCTGGTCTCATTCACCATGTGCTACACAGACAGCATGCTGGCATAGCTGGTGGAGCAGGGTATAGGCAAGGAAGCAACGGGGAGTGGAAGAGGAGCAGGATTGCTTGAAATTATGATGTAAGTAGCCTTGATTCCAAAAACATGACCACACTCTGCCCAGAGTGCTCTCCTATGTGCCAGGGCTCACCTACAGTTTGCACAGAAGAAGCGAGGGGAATAAATGCCTCTCTCAGAAACCCTTCAGGAATTCTCGAGTAATCAGTGCAAATCATCCCAAAATGCTGCTACTGGGTTTTTGCAGTTGATGCATAAGGATGCTGGAGCCTTAGGAAATTTACTGTGCAGCATCCTAATACTGAGAAACAACAGCAGCACTTTATGTCTTGGTTCCTTTCTGTAATAGCTCTCTTGCAGAATCCTTTCTTCTCTATCCTTCTCTATGAGGAAAAAAAATCGGATATTTCCCTTTGCTCTTTCCCTGGCACATCCTGTGTGTCTGGGAGCTTGCTCAACATTCCTGGTACCGCCCTCTGTCAGGAAGGTGTTGTGTCTACAGCCCAGGGGAAAAGCAGCTTGGTCTGGCATGGTAGCTGGAATCCCCAGGGCACCACCCCACCCCAGCCTCTGCCCAGGGAGGAAGCACAGGGCTGTGAGCCCTTTCTGGCTGCTGTATTTTGTCTTTCTGCCGCTGCTTCCCAGGCAGCATGTGATCCTCTGTGGTATGCTCTGGCTCCTACAGGGAATGGGTTAACGCTATAAAATAGTCTTTTTATGGAACCTCTTGGCAACGCAGAAAACTTTCCCATTGCCAGGGTGCTCTTTTTACTCAATAATTTGTTCCCAGAAAGCAGGCCATTTAAACAGGTTTTCTCTGTTAAGGGCCTTCAGCTGCATTTGGGTTTTTTTGAGATTATTCAGTGTGCTGTAAACTGCAAAATAGTGTCTTACAATAGATTTGTCTGAGGGAACTGAAGTGTGTACTCCTGTGATTCTGCCTACTGTGGGAGCTCCTTGAAAGCCAGATGTCACATCCAAAGAGTAATTTGTGTTTACAAACACATGGGAACACATACTGAATGTTTTCAACAGCCATCAAACTGAAATTCAAATCCTGCAATTTTGCTTCTCTACCTACCTACCCTGCACACAGCCAAAGCAGGAAAAAAACTTTCCAGAACTTGGATGGGGTAATCTCTTTTATTTAGATGAAGAAAACACACATAGCTGTCTGCAGAGGGCTGAATTTAACTTCCCAGTTGGGGCCTCTCATCTGTAAGTTCTTGCAGACAGAAAAACACCAACTGCTAGCAAGATAATCCAATTTCCCTTCTTTCCCACTCAGAGGAAGACTGCCTATTCCCCCACTGCCATGTGGGTTTCAGTCTGGCAAAACTTCTCCCGAGTATACCCCGGGCGAGATCCATATCAAAGCTTCAGCCCCCCAGGGATCATTAGAAGGCATTTATTTCTGCATATTCCAGTCAGGGATGCAGGGGTAGGGGTGGAGGAGGCAGATGACTTTATTCACAATGCAAATGGGCTGCCCTTACTTTCAACCTTTGCTTCAAACCTGGAGATATTAAAAGAACATGAACTCTTCTAAAATAATAAATACACTAATTCTGCTGGATGTTATATTGCTGGTGCCTCCAGAAAAGTGCCCTGGCACCATTTGATGGGAAAAGCCAGTGAAATCTGTTAACTCTGCTCTTGGCCTCACTCCCCAAATTGCTGTTAAAAGTTCAGTGGAGTGGGCTGAACCCATATTAGAGCACTTGGCTCATTTAAGAAACATTGTTAGTAGGTAGTTTTGCACACCAGGACTAAGATGCTTCGAGGACTGAGGGGAAAGTCAACCCAATTCTCTCTGCAAATTTGAAGCGCTAGTCTGTGACTTACTAATAGGGAGCAGTGAGTTATTAAGCTCATCACAACGCAGCATCCTGCTCTTCTAGTCCAGAGGGAGCCAGCTATTTAATAAATCAGAACCCAGTGCTAAGCTACAGGGATAAGAGAATCTGCATTAATATGAAAATATTAATATCTGGAAGAGCAGATTATAATCTAAATGAGTTAGAATGAGATAGCACCATTGTTTAGAAGAAACAGCTTGCTCCTAATCTCATTAGAGCTGTAATCATACTAGCAATGGAAGATATCTTCAGACCCTTGAAAGTGCTTTGGAGGCCTGGTAAATGTGGTGATCATGCTGGGTGGGTTCAAAAGCTGCCCAAGGCTGCCTTTCAATGTCAGCTGGAAGATCTGTCTGAAGGAAGCAGAATGCTCAGCTGAAGGGAATGATATGGCTTTTCCTTCTGAAAGATGTGTGGCTTTGCAGAAGTTCTGCACCCCTTGCAATACTGAGCATTGCCCAGACACACTCATGACTGGGGAGGTTTCTCTGCTCCACTTCCCTCCATCCCTTTATCTGGAGCCACAGGGCAGGTGGGTGAGAATCTTTAAGATGAGGCTGTGTTCTCTGTCCCTCACTTGTGCAAACCAAGGGGAACCTGCCATGAAAGGGTAGAAGAGGATGGGGTAAAATTTAGGGGCTGTCATCCCCCAGGCCATGGCCCCAGGGCAGCCCCTTCAGGGTCATCTTCAGGCACTGCTGCATGTGTCCAACCCCCACTGCTCACAGACTGCTTCCCTCCAAGCCTGCCATTTTTTCCTCACATATATTAAGCTGAGCCCTGGCAGAGGCTGTGATGCCACCTGGGTACATAGAGGCAGCTCCAAAAAGACATGGTGATGGCTAGCAACCTGTCTGCCTGCATTGGTCATGTCCAAATGATAAAGGCTCCTCCTCTGCCAGCGGGGCAGCTGCTTTCCTGGGTTTCTCTCTGCCGCCTTCAAAGACATTCTCAGACTGCCTCCTCACTCAGCCCCCAAGACAGCCTCATTCTGCTTCCAGGAGCCTCAAATATGGTCCCATGCTTGGGGCTATCTCCAACTGTCTTTCATCTCTTTTTGCCCAGGATCTGCAATGGATGGTCAGCATCCCTGCTCCCTTGGGTCTCTTGCAGCCCCAGACCGTTTTCTTTCAACATCATTAAACTGAATGGCTCTGAGTGGGTTTTGTATAAAACAGACATCTAATTAAGTGAGAAGCCTTCAGCATTTACCCATTGAAGCATGATGTGGTTTATCTTGGGGCTTTCCACCAACTGCAGCATGCAGGTCCTGCAGCTCAGCCCTCAGCTCACCAGCAGCAGCATGGTGATCTGTGCAACAGCACCATGTTTAGCTCATCAGAATTGTTCCCAGACTTCATCATGGGGATAGTTGACCTTGGCAGTGCAGTCATATGATAAACCCAAGAGCTCGGTTCAGAGACATAATTTTTTTCAGGCTTTTTGTTTTAAATCCAGTCAAAATGTGAAATGGTCCAGATTTAATTAGCAGAGAAAATTCTGCGAAGAAAATGCAACAGCCATTACTGATGAGAAGGCTGAAGCCAAAGTGAGACTGCGCTGCTAAGAGCTGTTATTTTCCTCTGGCATCTGTGGCACTTCCAGCCTTAGTCACTAAAGCAAATTTTCCAGCACATCCTTCAGGGAAGTGCCCTGTTAGGCCAGCAGTCTGGCTCGTGCTTGCTTCATTGCAGACCCCTGTATGAGACATTGCAAACAAACCATGGCCCAGCTGCCCAGCCAAGGCTGGCAAGCAGAGCTCAATCCACTCAAGATATGAAGGACCTTCCATAACACATGGTTTTGATTTTCACAAATATTGAGACTATTCTTTGCATTAATGATAAAGTGGATTAAACATGCCCCGTTTTCCTAGATAATGCCCCTCTGGAGTTTCACTGGGACCAAAGCGGATCTGGCATTTAAACTAAAGAAATCCCTGTTTAGCATGTGGGAGTCTCTGGAGAGGCCTCAGATCTGCATTGCAGCTGTGAAATACAGCATCTTCTCTGTTGCTTATCAGAGATCTATGTTTCTCCTGGGAAAATTTTGCCCAAAGGATTCAGCCCTTGCCAAATTTTCTACTGGAATTTGTTTGTTTATTTTAAATTTCTTTTTAAACATCTGAAACCAACAAACTTAAAAACTGCTCTAAATCTATCAACTTGAGTTAATCTCTTAAAATAAAATAATAAAAAAAAATTAATTCCTCCAGGCTGCCAACTTCTATTTCTAAGACTTAGTATAAAATAGATTTAAATGACTGAAATTCTAAACCCAGGAAATATGAAGTTTAATTGGAAATAATCACAGTTTTTCTTTTCTCCTGTGCTACTACACCTGCTCTTGGCGTCTGATACTCCTGAATTTTAAAACAGTTCATCTCAAACAGGTGTGTGTGTGTATAATGCTGTTCTTTTGACCCCTGTGCCCCCTTTGAAATACAGGAAATACAGGTACCCAAGGAACAAGTCACTCAGGGACAGCTCTGCCCCATCTCTTCCCCCCTCAGTTCTCCCAGAGAGCTTTCCCCTTTTCTGTGCTCTCTTCCTTCTTCGTGTCTGTACTCATTTGTCATGCAAAAAATATCAGGGCAGGAATGGAGCCAGATATTTTAGGTCCAGTGCAACATCTAATGTTTTCCATGGCTTCTACCACACTGAAAGGCAGAATTTTACCATGCAGCTCTGTGGACCCTGGAGATGATGTTTGGCTATGAATCTCCCACAGCTTCAGGGGTGTTCCAAACAAGTGGGTGGGCTGGGATCTATGAATAGTGCATGCTAATCCATACTTCAGTTTATAGGGAGGGATGGTAGAACACACACAGCTACAATCTATTCAGAGAATTTATTCATATTAAATCCTCAGGAGATATCAATGCTTACTTCACAAACATCTGTTTGTTGGAAGTACCATTCTGATAAACAATTTTCTCAGCCTCAGCATTGTAGCAGTACAGATGTTACAGGTGAGGATGATGATATGGTCCATTTTGGTCCTTGTACAGGGTTGTTCTCCCCAGTACAAAGGTGTAGGATCACAGTTCTTTCCTCACAGCTGCACCATACACAGACACCTGCAACACACGAAGCACCTGGGCATCAGCAACCATAATCAAACCCCAAAAGTGAAACTTCAAGGAAAGGGATTCTCCAAGGACCCACAGTCTTCTGAGTAAGAAGCATTTTGAATAGTAGTGATGTTAGATGGAGATCTTCCAGTGTATCTCAGCATTAAATATGTTGGTCCTGGAAATAGCTTCAAATGCATATTTTGAATTAAGTCTGTTTGCTCTGGAGAGAGTTAATGGTCAACTACCTGTAGGTATTTTTCCCACGTCATCATCTGGAATCCTGCTGATTGGTAACACACAGAGCTGTCTGATGTAATGTGTGGCCAAGAATGGAGAATCCCAGGTTTCTGCCTGTTTTTAGTGGCTATCCAGGGCATGTGGTATTCACTGGGGAGGATAGTGTGGGAGAACAACCCTCTAATAAAAAGTGAATTCTGATGTTTGTATCCAAGCTGTTGCGGTGTGTACAATGACTTGTATTTTAAGAGCCTTGCTACCTTGTCTCACTACCCTGGAAAAGACTTTGGAATATGAAATAGAGAACAGTCAATCCCACTATCAGCAAATAATCCTCGAGGAAATAAATATGGTAAAAGAGTCTTAGCCAATATTGATATAATCTCAATTCCATAGGTTATTGCATTTGAAGAACTATCCTGGAACTATTCAGAGACCATACATGTGATGGGGTAAATTAGTAGATTATGATTTATCTTTAAAAGGTCAGGCTGTGTACCAGTACATATCGCTAAAAATATGTATTTCATTCTATTACCAGCTGGTTGAATGTCTTACTATGAAACAGCAGGATTGTGGTGCTGTACATTTTGAAGGCAATGCTAAATTCACATCCTGGCTCTGGTTGAAAGGCTCAGGATGCCATGACTTGCTGTTTGGGGCACTTGCTGAAGAGGAAAGCAAAGTTCAGGGTTGGATCCAGACCCAGAGCCCCAGAGTCCCCATTTTCCTGCTGCCAGGAGCACTAGTTTTGCCCAACTTGTTTGACTAGGAATGAATGGGACTGGCTTGGTTTTCTTCCAGACTGGTTTTACTTTGCCTCATTATAAACTTCACCATGTACTGTTCTTTCCCCTGCCTTATCTCTCTGTCTCCTTCAAGGGCAATGCTGGGATGTAAGAGGGGTGCTTTTGCTGGGAGCTGTTCTGAGCTGAGAGGACAGGCAAAAGTGACCCTTTATCCTGCTTGGTGTTTCAAACAGCTTCCGCCTGCGGGGAGGGGATGTATTGAGAATGTGTGAGAGAAAACACTGAAAAGGGAAAAAAGGCACAAAAAGGGAGGAGAAAAAAAGTACAGCGAGGAAGCTAGAGACAAACTTCAAGTTGTGGATTATTTCTCACCCAGGCTCTAATTAGGAAGCCTCTTATGGGACTGTGAAGCTGTCAGGCTGCCAAATGTCAGCGTGTTTATCGGAGATCAGGCGAGTCTCCTGTCTGCAGCAGCGAGTTTGGTGCCATGATCCTCCTGGGCTCTTCCAGCGTGTGTGACTCACTCGGCACTGGCACCTCCGGGGCTTCGAGGCGCGGTGGAGGGCTCCTTCTTCTCCCTTCAAACCCCCAAAACAAGCCCTTTCCTGGGATTTGGCCTCTTCATGCTGGCTCTGCATGGAGAGGGTTAACCATAGAGCGCAGAGCAGCTTCAGCGTATGTGACTCAGATTCCCAGGGAAATCCCCAGCTTATCTGATGGAGCCTGCTAGTCTGCTAATTGAATAAGCTCCTATTAAAAGTGCAATGTTTTTTAATGACTGCTAACAACGGGCCAGATTCTGATCTGATCTTTTCGCTTGGGATGGTTTTCGCTGCAGCCGCCCCCAGCCCCACCGGCCCCCGCAGAGCTGCAGCCGGAGCTGAAGCCAGCGCGCCGGCTGCGGGGCTTTAGGGATGCGGGGGAGCTACCGGCCCGTGTAATAGGCAGGAAGCTTTTATTTGGGATCTTTAGGAAGAGGCAGAATTCTGCAGTGCAGAGGAAAGCATTTGTTGGGAGGCTACCAAGGATTTCATGTAACGTAATTGCTGCAAATATTTTTTATGTGATTGGAGCCGTGCTCTGAGTAATTAACTTTCCCGGTGTTGAAATCAGGTTGATTTGTTGATCCTGCACATAGGATGTTGTCTGTGTCTGCCTAGGAAAAATGCCGCGTATGGCTCTGCAAAGGCACATTCAAACCCTGATTTTCATTAGAATTATGTGTATAATATCTGTATCTCCTTTTTTTCAACAGGAATTGACTTTACGAAGGTATTTGCCTAACAGGAAAATTTTAAAAAATGTGATTAGCATTTAAAATTAACTTAGTTGGGTTCCAGGGTACTTCCGAAGGAGACCATAACACCTCTGATTTCAGCTAGGCTCAGGGTGGGGTTAAGCTCTTTTGCATGACCTTGTGACCACATTTGCCTTCCTTTTCTTACCTGAAATTCCCAGTGGGTTACCAAGCCTCCGTGACCTCAGAACCATGTAAAGTTTTCCAATAAGAAGACTTTTTTGTTTCTTCTTGCGAGCCGGGAATGAGATCTGACCACCTTCACCCCCACACATCTCCACACCTACTCAGCTCCTTTGTGTCCTTTTTGCTTTTCTCCTAAGAAATTTTCTGTTAAAATGCAGGAGCTTCTTTTTGGAGATCCCACACATTCACACTGGCAGCGAGCTGCTGCTTTCAAAGTTTCATAGCAACCCGTAAGTTGTGTTTTTTTCCACACAATAACAATAACGAAGTGTCAAAAATCTCAAGCTGCTGTTATCAGAGGCAGAGTCTAAACCCCATTTCTCAGCCTGTTTTCTATTCCCCACTCCCGAGTTGTCAGATGTTGTGACATGGCTCCATCACACCACGACTAGCAGTCCCAACAAACAGAAAATGATTTCCAACTGGCAAACACGCTGTTTACTTTCCAGAAAAATTGCACTTTCCCATCTGACAGCTGATCAAGGGATCTCCTGCTGCTGTCAGCATGAAGAAGTGTTTAAACACAGGGATGGAAGTTTAAACATTTTCTCATTATCACAGAATAAAAAAAATTAAAAAATAATAAAAAATAAAGGCATTGAGTCTCTCCGACCACCTGCTGTGCCAGTAATGAAGCGATGTCACATGACCAGCCGGCGAGGACTTTTATCTCTGCCCCAATATCATTACTGAAGTGACACCTGTCACATGACCCGCATCAGAGCTTTCATCTGGGCTCCCCAAATGCAGTTCTGGCTTGTGAGGGGGATTTTCCTGGCATCTCCCTCCCCCACACACACACTTTAAAGAGCATTGCCCACTTGCACCGTTACAGACAGGGGTTTGCTAGTTTTGAAGCCCTTGGATCTTTTCTTGAGCATATATAATTTGGCCAACAAACTTGCTCCAGGCTGAAACAAAACAGAATCCTGGCCTGGAAAAGAAGTTATTTAATTTACTTCCAGATGTTTTTAAAGCAAATATTTAAGTCTGATGTTAAATTCTCTTTACATAAAGGAGGATGTTAAAGGATTTCTCAAAAACCTCAGATTTGGTTTTGTTTTTTTAATAGGTGGCGAGAAGAAACAGTTTGATGACCTATAAGCACAATGATCTCCATTTACATGCACTTTATAAACTCTCACCTGCTTTACCAAAGCATCCTGCCCCTGCCAAAAGAAAGTATTTTCTGGGGAAAAAAAATGAAAGGTCAGTCCTGCACCTCTCTGCCAACGTCTGGGACTTTTTGTGAGGTGTTCAACAGCAAACATTTAGATTTGGATTTTAGAGATGGGCCCACAAAAGTGACAGCAGTACTGAGCACTTACTTGCCAGAACCCATTCAGTTATTATCTCAGAATAACATCAGACATTCAAATGTGACAGGAGATGATCACCCCACAGGAACTAGATGTGAGCAGGCTGGAGATAAGAGAATATGAAATTTATGGATTTTTCCACCTCCTCCTTCCCTACTCCACACTCATCCATGAATAAAGTCTGGTACTTTTCTCCCTGCATAATCTGATTCAGCTCACTAAAACAATGAAAAACTAACTCAGCAAAAGAGTCCATAGTCTTCCATCTGTTTAGTGAATTAAATCCATTCTTCAAAGGCTTACGAAGGTGCCAGAGAGAAAGAGAAATACTGTAGCAATACTTCAGAAATACTGAAGCAGGGAGGGAAATGGGGGAAGCAGAGCTGCCTTTTTGGGTGGCACTGACTTGGTACGTGAATTCAGACATGTTTCTTGTTACCTACTCTTTCTGACTCGTTACAACACTACATCCATTTTCCCAGAAAGCTGTTGCCCCTGAGATTGTGCAGGCCAGGAGATGGAAAACCTACCTAGATCACTATTCCTTATGTAAATAATATTCCCATTAGTTGAGGAGAGGAGTGGCTCAGAGTCATTTTCTCTCTGATCCGGCATATTTTAGACATTGGGCCTACAATGTTGAGTTAATGAACAGAGGACTGCTGGGTTGCAGCATATCCAGGGCCTTCCTGGCTTTCTGCCTCTCTAGATACAGAATTAAAAGGTATCATTTGACTCTCTGGTAATTTAGCATATGGCTAAATTTAGCAATGGCATGGCCATTATGGGGTGGCAGCTATGTAAAACAGCAAAGCCATTCTGTCCCACTGCTCTAGGGCAGAAGAAATTTACAATTGATGCTCTGGATAGATCATGAGGAAAAGTGACTCAGTTCTCATCATTAGATCCCTCACTGTCCATGCATAGCAAATCCTTTCATTTAACATATCTTGAGCATTTAGTTAGTCTCAATTAGCAGCAGACATTCAGCCACAACCATCCCACTGCAGGCCCTGGAGTTCCTGCTTCTTCACTGCTCTTAGTCCAGACGTCTCCAAGAATGCAAAAGAAATGCTGAACAGCCCTATCCCTGCTTGGGCATCATTTACAGCTGCTCTGTTCAGTATTGCAAAGGGAGGTCAGGTCATTGAGAGTGGCTGATGTTTGGGAGGTCTGGGTCCATGCAATCGAGAGGTAGAAAGACTTTTGGGACATAGCCTGCCTTTTCATCAAGGCAGAGAATTTTGAGGAACACAACCTAAGGAAAATCTTGTCCTCTTAATTGAGCAATGCCTACAGATAGTCTATGTCCCCCTTAATGTAGCTAATCTATACATTCCTGAAATTATGTCCATAGCAAGGGCAAAGGGGAACATAAACAGTTGTTCTGCTTCCTGCCCAGATCTGCAGTGTGTGTTTGGTAAATGATGGACTGGAGTGGGGCTGGAAATGCAGCCCTCTTACACTGAAAGCTCACCTTTCAGCTGTTTCTACAGCTGCCACCCAGAGCCCCTTGACTGGTTTTGTTCCAGTGCCTCAATGCTCTGCATAATTTTTGCTCAGAGAAGTTCTCTCAGTCATGCCAGTGATACTACTCAGATGAATAAAAATATTCAAGAAGGTTTGTATGTCTGCACCTCAGTGATTTATCTTTGTCTTCCTTTTCTTCCCAGATGTGCTGTGAGGTTATACCAAGGCTACTGGTTTCTATGTCCCAGAGCTAAGAAAAAGTATCTGAGATAACTGAAACCAAGCAGACTAGGACCTGAACACAGTAAATTACTTGCTTTCCCAATTCTTCCAGGAAGAATTCTATGAGAAATTTCACAGTAACTGCTGTTGGAAAAGAGGTCTCTTGATTTCCCCAAGTACTCACCTCAGATTAGCTTTCCTTCTCATAGTCTGTCAGGAGCCTTGAGATCAAGGAGACTAAAACACTGTGGAAACTCATTAATGAGCCAGGACTCTCTGCAACAGCTGGACCAAAAATGGACTACATTTGGCTGCATCTTAATTCTCTGCCATCTCCCCTCTGCTCATCAACACCTGCACACATTTGGGATGCTGTATAAGACCCCTGAATTCAGCTCTAAGCAACCAGTCTGCAATGCACATGTCTAATGCTCTGCTGGTGTGGAACCAGTATGCTGGTAATCCTGTTAGTAATGGCAGAAGCTCCCTCTAGGAAATTATAACAAATAGTCTTAAACAATTCCTTTTGTTGACAACTCTATCCAAGAAACCATCTTCCCTGGAGACTTCACTCAACTTTTGACTAATCCCCTCCTTCCCTCAGGAGCTCTTTTGTTGAAGGAGATTGTAGGCATACCCCAGGAATGACAGGTCTCTGTAAGCCTTGGATGAGCCTCTACATTCTTTCAATTGTCAGTCCCCATCTGTCCTGTTTGTACATCGATCTTCTGGTCCAGGGAGCTCTCTGTTAAGTGACACATGGCTGAGTATATTCTGCAAGTCCAGTGTCCAGACTGTGCTGCTACATCTTCCTTGCCAAGTCAATGCTTCTGACATAGCTTTCTGAAAAACAAAAGGCAGGACATCTGCACAATTTCATTCTCTTCTACTGAAAGGTGACTTTTAAAAGCATACATCCCACCCCTCAAACTGTGTCCCTTTATAATCCCAAAGATTTTTCTTCATTTTGTCAAGATAAAGAGTAATTTCAAAGGTCTTTGGTGTAAGGGAGGGTACAATCTGCCCCTATTACAGAGGAATTCTATTAGGGCAAAAATCCATAGCCTAAGTCCTGAATCAAAAAGAAAAATAAATCTCAATTACAAATATTCTGCAGGGCTAGTGCCTTCAGTCACTCTACTTGTTAAAAGCTGGTTTAAAACAGGCCCTTCTCTTCCTGTATATTGAACTATCCTTAGCTAGTACAGTAGGAACCACAGCATTAGTTATCCGAATATTTATTTTGAGAGGCAGAATGAGAACAGTAGCAGATTCCAACGACCCATATGTTCCTCCTCAGCAGGTAGAGGGAAAGTGATGGGTGAAATAGGGTAGAAAATGGGTGGAGTGTTGGCATGGAGTATATATCACCTTGGGATAGAAAACTGACAGTACCTCATCTTTTCCTGAAACCAGGAGAACAAGGAGTCTGTGATGATGTTTTGTCCCTTGCTGTGTTGCTCAGGGCCCATGGATTCAAGATGGAGCCTGGTATGTTTAGTTTTTTTGGTTTTGTCTATTTTTGTAAGTTAACTCAAGTTGGCAAATGAAGGAAGGCTGGTCAGTTCATTATGTTCCCAGGAAATTCCATTCTCTCATGTGCCAGCATGAGGCTGTTGTGCTTTAGATGCCTATCTACATCTCATTAGATTTGAAAAAGCATACAGAACCCCTTGCTTTCCATTGGTACTTTATTAAAATGACAAAAAAAAAATTACTGTTTCATTTATAACCTTGATTGCATGTCTGAATCCAGATGCCTTTTTTAAAAAAAGAACTAATAATATGAACACCATCTCATATAGAATGTTTTCCTGCAATGAACTGCAGAGGAAAACTTGAGTTGACATTTAAGCTTGTTTAGTATGCTTTGTAAGCAGCTAAAAAAAAGGGACACAATCATTTTGAGGCCAAGTTAATATATAAAAAATGTTTAAGAGTTTCTCCTACTTGTTGCAAGTTTTCACTATTTTAAATTATATCTTTGTGAAGTGCTCTCTAAATAATTTAGAATGAGCCAAATCCAAGTTCATTGAACACTGATGCATGAGTGCCCTCCTCAAGTGAGTCATCCCAAAAGTCTGTGCAAAAAGTGGAACAGACAGCCAGCTTTTCTGGCAGGATTAGTTCCTCTCTGATCACAGAGAGGAGCTGTCTGCACTCAGCCGAGCAGGTGAGCAGGGAAGACATTCAGGCTGCTTCCAAATCTGGTCACAATGCTGGCAACATCAGGTCTTTCTTAAAAGGATTCCAGACTGGCCTCTCTGCCTGCTGTTGTCTACATGATGAGGGCAGAAGGGGTAGAGAGGCTGTGAGACCAGGCACTGGGTGCTGGGACCTGATCCTATGGCAAGCACTTGCCATCTACGTGCAATTGAAAACACAGATGGGGAGCTGAGGTGTGTCCTGCTATCCTAAGGTAGCCTCTTAGCTTGGCAGACAACAAGACAGTCAAACTAATTTGGCCTCAAAATCAGTTTCCAGGTCTGCCCTGCAAGCACAGATCCAGCAGTGACACTGACAGGACACATGCTGCTAACAAATGCACAAAGTAAACAAAGAGACAGGATATAATGAGAGGATGTTTTCTGGTAATTTCTTTCAATAACAGTGATTTTAAGTGAGCTTTTGGTCTTCTGTAACAAAAAGATGAAAAGATTGATGCTGAAGCATCGTTTTGAAGCACGACATTAAAATAGTGATTAATTAAAACCAAGGATATTACATGATAAGGAGATTTTGCCTAACTCTGCTCAGGTTCCAATGTGAAAATCAAAACAAGTAAGCTATGAAATGTGAACTCAGTAGGCAAGGACAAAGGAGAACAAAGCAATTTGGTCAGTTTAAGCAATGGGGAAATGAAGCAATACTTTGACTGGGGAGGCACTGGAGGAAAGGGCACTGGTCTGAGACTTGGCAAAATGACAAAACAAATCCAAACCTTCCATAATACCACTGAACATTGTTCATTTGGGGCAATTGGCTTGCTGATCTCTTCTCTCTGAATGTGAGATTTCCCCCTTTGTTCTCACCCTGGAATGTCATCATCCAACCCTGATTATCAGATCTGTTTTCCCACTTTCAATACATGAAGGAATTCATGTGCTAAGGGTGGTGGCAGCAGCTTGGACAATGGCAACTACATGCTTACCCAGGAATTATTCAATCATCCATTTCTACCAAAACTTGCTTGAGCCTCCTGAGACACGGCTTTTTCGGTAAGAAGCAAACAGGTCACAGATTTCAGGTTGCAGTCTCACCCCTGGAACTGTGAGCACTGATTGTCCTGTGGAAAAACCAGGTGAAAGAGAAAGCTGCAAAAGGGTCCTTTTCCTTCATAGTGCTACTTTCTTAATGCTCTCTTGTGACATTAGCCACAATATAAACTAATTCAGGATCCTGCTTCTCATAGCTGCATTCCTTCTGATTGCTTTTGGAAAATTATTTCTTTAATCTAGACACTCTTCTCTAGAAATCTCATCTTCAGTTTCTTTTCTTTTTTCTTTTTCTTTTTCGTGGAGCAACCAGCAAAACACTATTTGGTAGAACAGTGGTAGGAATGCAACCCGCTAATCAAAAGGATTCAAATGGATCTGCGCACTGCCAAGCTCTCTCCTTCCCACCCAGCAGAGGGGAAAAAAAGAAAAAGAAAAAAGAGATAGAGCGAAGGCACGGAGCTTCTCTCCTTCAGCAATCTCACAAATGCAAAACCTTCCACTCCAGTGACTCCTCATTAACTTACCAAATCTGACAGTCTAATTATCGTAGCTGCTTCACGCTTAGAATAAATAAATACTAAAGTGGGTGTTTAAAGAAATTGAGCAGTGAAATTCAGTCATCTAGACAGTCAATAGAGAGTTTATTTTAAATTTTTATATTCTTATGTATTTATATCATTTTTAGGAAAGATAATGAGATAGTTGTCTTTCAGACTAATTGAGTTCCTATGCTCATGGTTGCTTGCTGTCACAATCTCAAACTTAGCTTTAACTTTTGTGCCTTAGAAACCTGATCACTACCTCCCCATTTACTCTTTTCTGCTGATAACTGGGTGAAGTCAGAAGTGCACCTGAGGATGGGAAACGACTGTGTGAGACTTCCAGTCTGGATGTCTTTCACAGCAAACAAGACAACTTAATCTTTTCAGATTTGCATTTAAGAGTGTTAAATGGAAAATAGAAGTTAAAGAAACCTCAGCTATAACTTGCAATTAGACAAAATGCAGAAAAACATCTGCTAACCTCTGATGCAATAGTGTCTGCCTCCACGAATGGTATTAACAGCACTCCCCCCAAGAGCAGTTTGTCTCCCTGAACAATAAGACCTTTATAGAGATTCTCTGGCCTGAGATCAATGGGAGTCAGAGCATTTGATCCATGTCTGTAGGACTTTGTTTCCACAAGTCATGTGGGCCAAACTTTGCGCCAGTTGCTTTTGCAAGAGCAGGAGCTGGGGAGTGAGCAAAGGAAATTTTCCTTCTTTTCCCATCTTCCCCTTTGCCCCGTGCTCCCAAACAGTGCCCAGCACAATGCCTGTCCCAGGACAGCATGCAGGGAAGAGCTTAAACAGGGCAACATGTCCAGAGTCCTGTGCACTTGGCAAGCAGCTGCTGTCATGTTGCAACAGCTCTTTCCAAGGGTGATGGCTTAATGACAGCATACAAAACCTTAATGTCATGTCAGTATGAAGGCAAACAGATCTTCCACCACTGTGGGGATCACACCAGGTGAAGTGAGGCCTAGTTTTCCAGAGTTAAGTGAAGATTTGTTTTATCACCTCACAGATAAGAATGCTTCTGGCTTAGGAGGGGCAGTTGATTTCCTGCTCATCACCAGCTTTGATTTATTCCTGTATTAAGACATATTATACACCAGATTCATACACCTGGTAGGAACTTTCTGGGTGTTTGTATCTAATTTGCAGTAAAGGATATCTATTTGCTGTGTACAGAGGTCACAAAGCAGAGTGTTAAAAAAAATCGAGTGCCTGTATAAACCTTTTAGCTATGTAGGAGAACCTAGGGAAACCAGCCAACCCAAACACGGGGTCGTGAAAGCCAGCTCTTCTTTGTATGTCCCCTGCAATAACATTTACCAGTGCTGGCTAATCCCAACAGTAACGAGATTTTTGGTAGGCAATGGCTTGCAGCCTTAACTTCCTCATTGCCTACACTTGCTTACTTGCTTTGTCTTAGTAGACTGACATTAAGATGACTGTCAACTTCAAGCCTCCCTCCTCCTCCTCCCCCTTGTTTCAGAAAGGCTGAATAGTATTGGGATTCAGGAGAAATGGTGCAGTGCCTTCATCACCTGGTGCACTGGTTTTGTGTTGCTGGGGGAGGTAACAATTAGAGACCAACTGTACCCCAAAAGAGCAAGTACCTCCTAGTCAAAGCCAGGATCCTATCCCTGCAACATGCAATCCTCCTCATGGGGCACATACTGGAATTTACCAACTGCTGTGCCGAGGGTACTGCCAGGGTTGAACGTCTCCTACACTGAGAGAAAGGTCTCCACTGAGTTTGGACCTTGGTCCAGTGGGGAAAGGAGCTGAGCTGCCAGCTCAGGCCTCCCTGGCCCCTGTGCCTGTGTGGTTCGGTCAGAGCTCTTCTGCAGTGTGTTTTCTTGGGACTGCAGTGTTGATAACCCCAAATCCCACTGCTTACCTTCCCTGCTTGCAAGCCTGCTCTAAAGCATTGGAGGGCAAAAGAGAGGGAAAATAAACCGAAACTATAACTAAGAATAATAAGCTGCAATTGTTACTGTATCTGACCTGTCTGACAACAGAGTAAGATACCAGAAGGCCCTTTGCACTTCAGGACTGACACTGAGCTGAGAGCACATCTCAAGCTTTCTTGATTCAAGGATCTTATCTTTCTTCCAGGGGGGATTAATTGGACAGAAAACATTCTGCTTTAGTAGGTGGCAAAGGGTTAGACTGAAGTTTTATCAGAGCTGCTGCAGTTCAGGGCTGCACTGCACAAAGATAATTGTCTCAGGATTGGCTCTGGCCAGAAAAAGGACCCTTAGAGCTCCGGTTTTACAAAAGGTCACCACTGCCACCCTTTAGGCTACTAGCCACACTGAATGGAAGCTGAAGAAAACCCTGCACCTCTCTCTGTTTTTATATCCAGAGGTGCTGGTGGCACGTGTAGAATTAAGGTGAGATGATGAGTGAGGTTTGAACCCAGGCCTCAGTAATCCCCTCCTAGAGCTAGAGGCACAGGAGTGAGCAGCTGTAGGAGAGGCCCCTCTCTGGGTCAGCCCCACTCAGAGTCTTCTTCCCTTAGAGCACGGGCTACTCTATTTTTTTTTTTGGAACTTTGCACTCAGATGAGCATAACAACAGCAACCTGTTCCACTCTCTAGGAGCTGGCCTCCAGGAAGCAGAGCCCTGTGCTCCCTCTCCCCCTTCCCAGGGGCAGCAGCCAGCCTCTAACCATTAACATTCCCTCCAGTAATCAGAAACATGCTATTTGGAGGGGCACTTAACTTCGAAGCAGAGATTTCTCCAATTATTTTTCCCCAGGAACTGACCTTTGAAAAACATCCTCTAGCTTCCAGCTTGTCATAACAACTTATAAAAAGGACAGTTATGGATACAATTATTTCTTAAAAACAGAGAATAATTTCTTTTGAGAATCTTCTATTTTTTCAAATGTTGTTTCCCTCTTACTCTCTCACACACCTTGGGATTAACCCCCTCTTCTTTCACCTTTCATCTCCAGATCACTCTTTGCCCTTCTGCTTTAACTTTCCCCTTCAGAGGATGGCAACTAATAGCCAGAGCCAGCATCCTTCAGAATAAAGTGGGAACAGAATATATTAAAAATCTGCACTGTTATCATAGCAACAAGAATTTTAAAATGATACAGTTAAATTCCAAAATAGTGTTATGCCAAAGTGACACAAGAGGGCAAATGTCTTAAGCAATTATGGCAATAGGAATGGCTACATGGAGAATTATTCAGAATAGCCTAAATTTTACAGGCTTAATGAGTCACTCAGGAATATGGTCTTGCATGATCGTACTGTACTTGTTTCAGCCCTGTGCACTTTGGTTCTGCTCTCAACACATTGGTTGCTATGATAACGCCATGCAGTTTCCTGTCCACAAGGTGCTTCTTGCTGCAATATGGGGGACAATAAATACGGGATGGTGCCTAAACCCAGGTGAAATGAATGTGTCCCCTCGCTGGCAGCATATCGGAGAGACTGACACATTATGGCAATCTGTTTTCTCATTCCTTCTATTTCTCCTCACTCTCTCCCTTTCTCTCACACTGTCTGTCTCTGTACCTGTTTTTTTCCACTCTCACTCTCTCTCTCTCTCTCTTTCTCTCTCTCTCTCAATCTCTCTCTCTCTCTCTTTCTCTCTCTCTCGGCACTGACACTTTCATCTTCTCCCTTGGGGATTGGAGATGTCACTGCGGGAAGTGCTTGTCCGCCTCTCTGGCAGCAGCAGAGCCCTGTGGCTTTGACAAACCTCATTTAATTGGGAGGAAGCCAGGAGGGTTTGAAAGAACTGAAACATCCACGAAACTCCTTTTATCAGGCATAATTTAAACTCTGCATGGAAAAAACCCTATATGTATAAAGAAAAGTCAACTTCCCTCCTGCTGTGCGTGCTCCCCTCCTCCCCCCCCGGCACAGGCAGGCTCCTGCGAGATTCCATCTTTTCATTTTTCTAAAAGTGTCAAAGTAGATTTGTGCTCTGTGGCTGGGTGAACAGAAAAGGAATGCAGATGTCTCTCACTCAAGCACATACACACACAGAGCACCTTCTGAAGGGCAGCAGTTTGGGGGATTGGGAGAGATGCTAGCTGGCTGCTCCTCCACTTGGGATGTGTCACAGGAGCCAGAAATTTGATTTTCCAATAGCTTGACAACACAGTCCATGAAAGCTTTTTTTTAATTGTCCCTATCTTATAAAACACCACCAAACTAACTAGTGTACAGGGTGCCCAGGAGGTCCAGGAGGCAACAGGGTCCCTTAGGCCTGCAGCCCAACAGGAGGGAGCTTTTCCTAGTGAGGAGCAGAAGTGCAGCTTGAGAGACCCTGTATTTATTGTCAGCTGAGGCCAGAGAGGCAGAACTGGGTGTGCAGCTGTGTGCTTAAGAGAAGGAAGCAAGGAAAGAAGAAAAAAAAGCAGGTAAAACTGAGAGAGAATTGGTGTGTCAGGGGACAAGGAACAGCTGTCTCAATATCAAACGGAGGAGCAGTCCAAGGGAATTGGGGCTAGCACACCATGCTGAGCAGATGGGAATTCAGGACATCAGGAGGGACCAGTGGGTGAGTTACACTGAACACACAGTGTGAGCCAGGGAAATGTCCAGGCCCTTGGGGTTACAGAAGGGGGAGAGATGACCTGTCAAAGCATACACACCTCTGCTTTGCAGATGGACCGTGGTAGCAGCCTATCAAGGTCCCCTTCTAGGATTAACACAGCGGTCAAGTAGAAGAAAACAGAAAAACAAGTTGTCAAATTTGCCACAGGATGGAAACTTTTCAGCATATAGGAGTGGTGAGGGAGTGCAGGCAGAAAAGAGAGACAGCCGTGTGAATGGCAGAGACTTTCAAAACAGAGGAAACTCACAGTAAATAGCACATGCAGCAGCTCTTTCTTGGTGAGATGAAATTGAGAGTTACCTTACCAGCAGGAACCTGATAGACTTGAGGAGGCAGAGGGCTGAAGAAGCCATGAAGAAGTGCATCTTGTGCAGAGATTCGGCCTCGAGGAAAAGCTGTGAGCATCCTGGAGGCCAAATTCTCTGCTGCTGGCACCCTGCTCATCCTAGGAAAACAGAAGAAAAACATAGCACAGGAGATGAGGATATGCCAGAAAACTGGAACCAGAATATGACCCAGCCCTTCTCAGGGCTTGAGGCAAAGATAGTGGAGGGACACAGGGAAGCTGGATAAACCTACCCCAGCTATATAGCTTTTCAGAACATTTGCTTTTCCATCTGAGTTTGACTATGTTGGGGTATTTGCATCCAGGATTTCAGCTCAAACTCATGTTTACAGACAAATTTTGGAAACAAATTTTTGTTTTTTAAAAAGAAGGTTGTAAGTGAAAGGGGAAATGATGCTGAGGAGACTATATTTTACATGTTGTAACTGTAATATCAGAGTTTGGTGGTACCAGTTCACAGTGACAATCCAAATGTAGAAAATAATATGAGTGCCCCACTGAGAAGACTAGAGGTCAGACCTAATAAACCTAAAGAAAATACCGTTTTTTTTTCTCCTATCCCAGTACCAGTAAGGCAGCTGATTGTAAAATGTGTTGGGGATTCACAGAGAACAATCTGTTTCTCGGGATGAGTGCTTAAAATAAATGTAATACACATATGCTCCATGCCTAGGAAATACCAATGCCAAGTGGCTGCTCTCTAGAGGAGCACACAGCTGGGGACAAGGAAGTGGAAGAGTGAAAACAAACCAACAAGGAAACAAATAAAAATAGTCATTTAGTTTTACAGCTTTTCCTTTGTTTGTTTGTTCTGATCACATTTCAGCTTCAGAGCACGGCCTGTTGTGCTTCCTCCCTTGGCCCCCAACGGTGCTTCCCCTCCAAGTGACATCAGGGGCTGGGATCTCCCTGCCCCTCCACTCCTTCCCCCTACACAGGACATTTGACATGCTGGCATTTTTGTTTTGAGGAGATAAAATTTAAAATACAAAAGAAGAGGAAAAAACACCAAGACAGAAGGAGAGAAAGAGACCCTGAGAAACAAATTTATAGAAGGTATCTGGCCTCACTGTGGTAGATAATTGCTGAATTTTCACTTCCAGCGAAACAGTTCAAGCCCCTGCTTCCTTGGGGACCAGAGATGGGGCAGGGAACAAAAGCATCCAGTCTGAGGCCTCTGCTGGAGCTGCGTGACAGGCTGCCCCTGCCATGGCAGGATCTTCTGGAGACCTTCTGGCCCCTTGGTCCCTGCTGCTGCAGGCTCCCACTGTGGGTAGCAGCACAGTTCAGTGCTTCCCACCATGGCTCAGGCTTCCTGGTGGCAGCCAAGCTCTGTGGAGAGCTCCCCTTGGATTTCTTAATGGCCCATGGAGAATCATGGCTGAGTGGTCTGTACGAAGCTCTTTCCTTCTCCCAAGCTGAGCATTCCAAGGCAGTTATTTGGCCATGGCAGCACCAGGACCCTAAGGCAGAGCTGTAGCTGGTCCACATGCAGCCCAGAGCTCTGTGACAGAGGTGCTAGGCCATCCCCTTGGTATGGCCTGTAATGGGGTCTGCCAAAAAGCAGAAGTGCAATATAGCACAGTTGCAAGGAATATACTCATTTCTTTGTTCGGGCTGAGAGAGGATTTATTCTGTTCCAGGACCTGCATTATAAGGGTTTGGGACACATTGAGCTTTCTGTGTTTCTCAAGCTGTGCGTGACAATGGCTGGCATTTCAGTAACCTGTGCTTTGCTGAAAACTTTAGCATGTTTGTTCAGCCATTTAAAACAGCATCTGGGAAATCCTGCTCTGAAGGGCAGCACATTTCCCTCCTAGCAGAGCTGGATCTCAAGCAATCAGCTGAACAGATAATAAACAGCTATCAAAAATGTGGTTATGTCCTCAAAGGATATTTGATTATTGACATCTTCATGTAAACAATCTTGAGGACAAATCCTGTCTTGTTTTTTCCTATGTATCTACAAAACCTGCTGCTTCCCTCAAAATCAGTTTAGGGGGATTTGATTTAAATGACTCCCTCAGCTAGGTTAGGGCACTTTGATTATAAATTCCTCTTATTTATAAATATACATTATATACTCTGTGTGTGTGTGTTTATGTGCCTGAAAAAATACTCCTTTCCCTTACTACGGAGTGATTCAGCAATGCTGGTATGTCTGGTCAAGCTGCGTGTGTAACCATGGCCTTCATCTCATAGCTTTGGCCACTAAGAATGTGATTTTTCCCCTCCTAACTAATCACAAGATTATTTCATTGTCTCATGAAAACGCTGTCCTAGCATGTCTTCTTTACCGCTGTTGAGCAACATTCCTGCAGTCTGTTTTCAAAAATGAAAATTGGGACAGTGCAAAGTCTGTCTTCAGTCTGGGCAAGAGGGCCTGGGAAAGCACAGCCTTCTCAATCGAACTGTGCCCCATAAAAAGCTGCACACAAAGTCATTGAATCACTGCTTATCTCAGAATAATCACTATTCCTCTGAGAATAATAAACCCACTATGTGTCTACCTTTGCTGCGATCTCTCAAAATCAGTTCCTTAACTGATGTTAGATCGGCTTGTTACTGCAGAGCCACCCTGCTCTTCCTGAGCTTGCCAAAAGAGCTCATTTCAAGTTAAATGATTGCATGAAGAAACAAATAAACCCAGAGGCGATTTTGACATTGCTGTTATAGGCAGCTTACCTGTCACAGATGACTCGGAGTCTCTGAGGTCTCCTGGAAGCAACCAGTTCTAGAAAGTGTAATATGCAATCACAAGATTAAATGAAAATCAAGCCAAAACCCATTATTTGAGCCCCTGTTAAAAAATGTGCTCAGAATTTCAAAGGGCCCTATAGAATCTATCATCTTATTTATAAATATACATTATTCCTATAGGACTTGAGTACCTGCATTGATCTTAATAAGACTGTTCCAGTTGTGTAACCCTTTCCTTTCATATATCTGTGACTATAGGCCTTGGACCTCCTCCTGTTACAATGTGAGTCTTAACTTTGACATCAATAAAAGCAGTACCAGTCCCTAAAGCCTTCACACAAAGGAAGCAAAAAGCAGTTTGCAGGCCTGAATCCCCAGCAATTGTCTTGGCTTTCCAAGGGGGCTGCTGAGCCTCACATATTGCCCCCATGGGTACATGGGGCTTTTCTACATGGATGCAGCAGTAAGACTGGGGATGGAGACGATGCACTTTGATCCCACTCTCTTCTTGCCCACAGCTCTCGCTATGTTTATTGTTTGTCCAGTTAACCATGCTCATGGAGGCTTTGTACTCACTGATTATTGGGATCTCTATCAGACTGGAACTTAGCAGAGCTTGCAGTTTAGTGAAGTCTGTATTCTTGTTGATTTTTTTCAAGGACATATTTCTAAACATTGTGGTAAATATAGAGGAATACATTCCTCAAATGTTTTATTGCAAAGCATGAATTTTCTCAGGCTTAGATATGAATGAATGGCTTAAGCCTGGAAAATTTCCCCATAGAGCTGATCAACAGAGAGATTTTCTTGCATCAGCAAGGCTGCAATTTCTACCCACCTCCATTTCCCTGAGCACTGTTTCTGACAGCAGAGAATGCACAGCAGCACTCTAGTCATGGGAAGGAGGGCAGGAAGGGTGGTGTCAGCCTCTCTTCCAGCTCAGCCTGGACAAGCATTCCCCACGGCAGAGACCCCCAGGAGGCAAGGACCACTGGTGTGTTGCCAGCAGCTCAGAGCTCAGCTGGGGTCAGTGCTGCACCCTCCAGAGCATCTGCCCTCCCTGCCTGCCTGGGAGCACCAGGCACCTCATTCAGGGACAGGAGCTGCCTGCTGCACTCGGAGTCCCCTCTGCCTTTGCCTGTGTGGCCATTTCCAGAGTGCCAGACTTGATGCCCAGACAGCTTGAGAAAGTGCAAATGACTGAACTTCCAGCCCTTGACCTTTCCAGCAGCAATCTTGCACCACTAAACCAAGCAAGCAGGTTGTTAAACCTGTCTATCAAAGGGTAAGTAACAGGTCAGAATTGAATTGTTCTCCTACACCCAAATATTAAGGTCATTTCTAAAATGAGAATATAGCTTGTGATGGGATTCATAGCTGTTTACGTGCCAGAGCACTGGAATATCACCAACATATAGAAGTTATATATTAGCATCTTGAATATTCCCTTCCCAAATAAGTTGCCAAGATTGGCTGAACATTCCTCTTAGATCACTAGTAACATTTTCATTGCATCATCTTTCCTTCTTTTTGCCCTCTTGACTGTAATAAAAGTGTAGAAATAAATTACCCATATCGAATAAAGATGTAAAGTTTCCAGATACAATAGAAGAAAAACAATTTTTAAAATGGTTTGGAAAGGCAAAAAACAATTCTGTATGAGGTAGAAATTTTTGCCTCTTCACAGAGCTGGCCAAAAACTTTCAGAGGTTGTAACTTTCTGTCAGAAAAATTTGATTTGTGAGATGAAAATATTCTATGACAATATATCAATGTTATTAAAAATTTAGTAAAAATACCAAGATTACTTAAGTACTGTGCTTTAACTCTACTGAAATCTTTAACATTGATATTCTTTAATGAGTTTAACACAGAATTTTAAAAAAGTATGTTCAGTTGGTAACAGGAGGGCAAAATGTTTCAATGATATCTTAGTTAAATGTCACTTTGTTTTTGTGGAGTGCATTTTCAGGATTAACATTCCAAGGAAAAAAAAGGATTTTCTTTACATTAGAAATGGAAATATCAGCTTGCTTACTGGGAACTGGGAGGAATACCTGAATTATAGTGTTTGCTGTCTTGAGCAAGCCTCTTGATTTAAATTTATCTTTTATGTAACCTGGAGATCAATAATTACCTACAAGGGATAGTGCAAGAGCCAGTGAGCCACCTACTCCTGTCCCTGTCCAAACACATCTCCCAGTGAAGAACAGCTTGAGTGAGGACTGCCAAATTTGCCACTTTGAGTATGCAGAGCTTTGGTTATAAATGGAAGATACGGGTAAGAAAACAACGTGTCTCTGCTGAAGGATTTAATGCAGTTAACTAATGCACTTTAAATCAGTTCAGATTAATCTCCTGATTTACCCCATATAGACAAACCCTCAGGGAATGCCGATGCCCCATTGTGTTGAGCAGGGTAAAAACAGAGCAGTAAATATTTTCCCTACTGTAAGATTAAGACCAATCTAAAATTGTAAAACACTGTAAACAGCTACTACATAAAGCTAAGAGATAAAGAATATTTAGATAATTCCAAAAAGTGGATGAGCTACTGATTTAATCATCTCACAATGACGATCTAGACATGAAACGATGGGATTGTGTAGGGCTGATTGGCTTTTTTAGCAATATGAGTAGATCTGAAAGGTAGCACTTAGGTTTTTTATTTCCTATCCTTATGCAAGGCAGAGTGTGCTAATGAGGAAATACCTTCCTATTTGAAAACCCAGGTGGAAGTGGCTAATGAACTGATAATGAGGCAAGCAAGCCAGAGGACAAAAGTTAAACTTTCCTAATTGATGAAGAGAGAGAAATAGGATGCCAAGTGCTGCTGGATGAAGGCAGTGGGGTTGCAGGCTCACAGAGAAAATTTCTCTCATTAGTGAAATCTCTGTGGCTTCAGGACAGGAGCAGAGCTCTGTCTGTGTGGCAGGCTGGAAACTGCAGGCTGTGCCCATTGCCACACAGATGGGAAGATTCCCTACACCCGGCTAGCATACATTGCACATTAGTTACAGTGCTGCTCTTCCCTTTGAGATCAAAGCCACATGCAGTTTATTATGACAATAAAAATTTTATCGTTTTAGAATTCAGTTTTCAACCATCCCACGTGTTAAATGAAACATCAGCATAAAAAGTGAGATTACAAAAAAAAAAAAAAAAGAGAAAAAAAAAAAAAAAAAAAAAAAAAAAAAAAGGACCACTCGAAATGCAGGCTTCATCTGCATTTCCACAAATGTCATGGGGGGAACTTTGTGTTTCAGGGCCTGCTGCTTGTTGCCTCCATCTGCTGGTAATATTTTGGAAATGCAACAGACGCTAAAAATCCATACCTGGGAGCACAAGTTGACTCTGGGAAGCTTTTAAATCTCATTTAGCATACCAAAGCCTGCAGGTGTGTGAAAAACTAGGCTTTATTTGAAAGTCATTGCTGCATTGCTGAAAGGGTCTTGTGTGAAACCTGCATCTGCTCTGTGAGGTGATATTACCTGGCATAGGCAAGTTCATTGTTCAGCAAGTTCATTGTGCAGCAAATCAAGGAGTAAAGCTCACTCTCAGTTCATCATGCTATAGATAGATATGCACTGCTCGCCCCTCTTTGGAATCCAAACGTCAGGAAAAGGAAACAAAAACTAACTTGGTACATTGGGGGCTCCAGTATTCCCAGTCTGGCAAAAGCACTAGCTTAATGTCATGGGCTGTGATTCCTAATCCTTTCCTGCCCTTGACCCCTGCTGTCTAGATTCAAACTTGTAACCATTAATGGGGCTGGATCAAAACACTGGCCTTCTGGTGTCACCAATGGTGTTTAGAGGGGATTTAAACTCACTGCTTTTCAGCACAGTGAAATGAACACAGCAGTAGATTAATGCAAGGATTTGAGCTCACTCAGCATGAGAGCTTTCAAAAATAGTGTTAACAGAGCTACAACTGCCTCTTTCAGGGGAAGCAAAATGAGGGAACAGAACAAATGAACAAACACAGGGCAAAGCCTTGTCGCTGTGGGTAGGGCTGGTAAGCCCAGGGAGCCAGGGAGACAGCCAGTGAGTGTGCTGAGATGTGGGGCAGGAGCTCTCCCAATCCTTCATCCTCTCCAGGGAATGGCTCTCCAACCTGCCTGCAGCCCCTATGACTGCCCATAATTCTCTCCCCAAGTGCCTCTCCTGCAGAGAGAAGGTAAGATCACAAGCTGTAGGGCTGGCATGAATGGGTTATTCACCCATCCTGGAGTCAGGCTGAAGTTTTGGCAAAGTGTAGGGAATGGGCATGAGGCTGTTCTTGAGCTTCTTTGTGTGAGATACCGGGGCACAGGGTAGTCAAAAATTCCTTTGCATATTTCATCCCCTGCCAGTTGCCCGCAGAGGAGGCAGAGGAGCTGCTTTTCCTCCAGCTACACTGTGTGTGCCTGACTCACAGACCCCACGGCCCATCCTTTTCAGACTGCAGCAGGATGTGCTCAAGCCCACAGCAGCGACAGGAAAACATCTAAAGGTTTCCAGCTTTCATTTCAAAGATTCCTACTAACCCACCTGGCCCAGGAACCCTTCCAGTAACAATCTCAGTCTGGGGCTGAGCCTACGCTGCTGAATCCAGTGGGAGTTTTGCCATCAACTTCAATGAGAATAGGATCACACCTCAGTGCTTTGTTTTGCCTGTGTTCGTTCCTTGCCGCGGGCAGGAACCTGTTTGTTTGTTTGCTGCCTGTGCTCAGTGTGAACATCAATAGGACTAGCTAAAAGAATTCAAACCATCAGATTTGGGGAAGAGCTCCAAAGTTTGTTTGCTTATCTGAACCAACCCAGGCACCCAGATTCGCACAAATGGTCTGGGAATAACCTCAGGAGAGAAGGTTTTCTCAGGCAGACTCCACAGATTGTGCTCAGGTTGAGCATGTCCTGGGGGGGAAACAGCATTTGTGCTTCAGGGAAGAGAGGGGAAGTGCCCAGAAGCATATAAATGGTATTTAGCTTTAAACAAAGAGACTAATTTGTCTTCTTACCAGCAGTCCCATCAAAAAGTGAATTTATTTAGTTCATAAGTGGGGCAAATAATCCAATTTTAGACTAGCTTCTTCTGTCCAGACAGGATTGTGTAATCCAGGTGTGAGCCGAGTTCTTGGTTCCTGGATGAGGCTAGAACAGCTCGAAGCAGCCTTTAGGCTCTCAAGAGGGGAAAGGGAAATTGCCTCTCCAGCTAACACAGCTACTGCCCCAAACACTGACAAAGCACCCCTCTCCCATGTGTTTGCCAGCTCCGAGGGATGCTCCAACAGAACACTCATCTGAGTCCTGCATTTCTGCCTGGTCCAGCCACAAAAGCCACCAGCATCCCAGTATCATAGCACAGGTCAATTCTGCCCCTCTGGAACCATTAGGGAAACTTCTATCAAGTCTGAAAGCAAGTCAGACTTGAAAACTGCTTATGATGACTTGACTGCACTGGGGCTACTGCCCTGCTGTCTGGGTGCCTGTCCTCTCCTTCCCAGCCCTGCCACTGGCACCCTCCACAGCAGCAGAGGACAGCACTGCTGCTCAGGCAAAACAGAGCTGAGGGAATCACTACTCAGAGCAGTTCTAGGCACTCACATTCTCTGCTGTCTGTGCAAGTTTCTTTGCTAACATAAGCCTTAATGCTTGCACTTTTAGGTTGTCCCACTACACAGCACCAGGATACTTAGCCATCATCACTCAGAGTTTGTATGTTTGTATGTTTTTGAGGCTTTGTATTAGCAGATGACTGGCATACAACAATTCTTTGTGATTAGTTCCTCCCACACATGAGCATTTTTGTATCTCCCAGATTACTCTTCTCAACTCATAGACTACCCAGCCAGGCCCTCTACAACTTAGAGAAGAAAATGCTTCCTCCAGCTGTCTGCTCTGTGCTTGCTTGCTATCCAAATTAAACTTGCTGTGGACAGCGACACATTCCCATTTCACGCTGGTTTGATTAATGTGTCTCAGCTAATTGTGTGAAAGATTCCAGTCCTTTCGACTGTGAGACCAGGTTATTGTTCAGCCAATCTAGGCTACCATGTGAAAATGGGGGCTGTTTAGTGTTCATGCACCAGAATCAAAGGAGGGGCATCTTGGACTGGGTCACAGAGCAACACCCACTTCTTTGAAAAGATGTTACTATGCTCTACTAAACCTGTAAACCTCTTGCTCAAAGCACGTCTTCTCCCTCCGCCTCTCCCCCCTGTTCTTTTTTTCCCTGTCCAGATAGACAGGCTCCCCCCATCACTCCCCTATGGTATAAGTGAGAGAGAATGGCTAGATTGTGGATGGGTGAATTTCACATTCTAGGGTTTTTAATATTTCACTTTTATATTTCTCTTACAGAATGATCCTGCTGAGAGGCTGAGAATCAGTGCTCATCATTTCCCCCTCACTGACACTTGAATATATTTTCCCAGGAGAAAACATTAAACAAAAAGAGAAAGAGAGAAAGGGAGAGAGAGAGAGGGAGAGGGAGAGTGACTGAGCTAGCTTTTCAAAGCATACTTCTCAACCTGCCCACATCAAAATAAGAGACAACTGGCCCTTTGAAGTTCAGGACACAGACTTCTCTACCAGCCCATGTGGAAATAAAAGAATCCAGCTCTGTAAATCACACAGATTTCTCACCTTGCCCACATCAAAATCAGGGACAGTGACATTTAATGCTGAGGTTTAAAGGTCCCCAAACCAATCTCCATAAGAATAAGAAAAGTTCAGATAAACTTCGTCTCCAAGTGCCTGTCAGCTTTTCCAGTCTAAACCAGGAGACACTGGTCCTTTGCTCCACTCCACAGAGGAGTGGAGACTAAATACACTGTAAGATTTTGAGCAATGAAATCTTCTGTTAGACTTGCATACACCAGCACTTAGTGAGGCAATTTTGCCACACATGTACCTGTGTTTGTAAACAAAGCCAATCCCAGTGTTGTTGTAGGTCCTATAACACCACTGTCATGAAGTAGCTCAAGGGATTTAGTAACACCAAAGCACAGGATTTTTCATAATAAGAATTGCTGATCCAACAATGGAGTGGCTAGTGGGTCAGAGAAAAAGCTAGCCTTCTCATGAGTTAATCCTACCTGGCTTATAGTTGGGGAGCTTAGAAAGTCCTGGCCAGGTCTCTTCAGTTGGGACCCCCAATACCTGCAAAAGAAGAAAGAAACTAGAAGAACAATGGCCTCTTTCTGCCCATTCTTTGCCTTGGTAAAGAGTTGGATAAATCAGTGTCAGTGGAGAGTGACTGGCCTTCCCTGTAAACCAATGCAGAATCACACTGCCCTGCCTGGTGCTGGATCTACCACTGTGCATAAAGGATATTGACATTTTAGCACTCGATTATGTAGCAGAAAGGCTCCTGCTGAGACTGAGTGCTGTTGCTGCTGGGAACATCAGTGAAGGCTGTGCAGCTTCACTGCCAGCTGCCACTGCTGCCTGTGTTTGCCAGCCCACAGTGAGCCCTTTTCAGTGCTGAAGGTGTCCTCCTACACCAGAGCTGCACTGGGGACTCACTGTGCCTGCTTGCACTGGCAGCAGCTGGTATATTCAGCAGCAGCACAGGCTGTGAGCTCTTGCTTTCTGAGGTAAAAAGGAAAGCTGGCACACAGGTCTAGTAGCTGGAGCTAGAAAGCAGTGCAGAGCCTCACTGGAGGATACAGAGCTTCAGCAGTGTCTTTGGCCTCTATTGAGCATGGTGGGCTGCAGCAGTAGCTGCTCACTGAGCAAAGTTTGGGCCAGTAAAGCCTCCTCCAACTTCATTTCAGTTGCTGAAAAGTGTGAGATTGAGCATATCTAGATTTCTGCAGTTGTGGATGTTTAGTGTTGTTACTATTATTATTATTACTTAACCCATGCAAAGTGCCCTGTGCCTTGATATGGATGATTTGTGCTAGAGAGGTAAAGCCACTTATTTAAGAAGAGTTAGTTCATAGCATGTGAAATGATAGTATAAGTCAGTACTGCTAGCTCCAAGCATTCAAGCCTTTCATCCAGTCAACCCCCAGAGTTATCAGGTTTCCTTAAAAAGCAGTGAAATTTAACATGAAAAGTTTCAGAGTTTTTATTCTCTTCTCCAAACTAGATTTGTCTCATATTAGTTACCCATTGCATATGATAGACAATTCCTATTCCTTAAAATGTAAGCTGAGATATATGACATGGGTAACTTGGCCTCACAAAAATTTCTATTAAGATTGCAAGAAAACAGACATTAGTGAAAAAATACATTAAAGAAGGAAGAAACACAAAGCCAGCTTGTGGCAGTTGTAAAGCATCAGGTAGTTTCACGCTCACATCTGGGAAACAGCTGTGGCAATTGCAGCTACCTGGAGAAGACAGCCAGAAGCAGGGCGTGCATCTCACCGTGGCACACATTAGCACAGTGGCCTCTGAAGTGAAGCAGGTTGCTGTGGCCCATGGTTTCAAACTGCTTATGGGCTCAGCCAGCCACAGCAAAGACTAAGGGGGAGGATCCTTGTCTCTGCTCACCTGTAAAATCAGCCTTGGAAGCTTGAAAGCTCCCCAGAGAGAAGGTGGCTTGCAGTGTTCAGCCACCTGAGGATGTTGGATGTTGGCTTGAACCAAGGGTAATTTGACAGCCCTGGGTGAGGATGCCTTCTTGACTGGTGTGTCATGTGAGTAAAGCAGGTCTGCCAAAAGCAAACTCTGTATGCACAGGAGAGTTGGAATTCGAACTTGAATCCAGAATTTGCTTTCTTTTTGCTATCCTGTTAGCTTTTCAAGAAGCCCTGCTCAGTGGGCCCTCGTTCTTCAAGGCTTCTTGTGAGCTGTCAAACACCAGTTCTACAGGCATTAGAAGGAACTGGGTAAGTTCAGTGCATAGTAAAATCACACTTGCCAGGGTTAGCTCAGCATTCTGCTTCTTTTGGTGAAGAATTTAAACAAGTTGTTTGTATGTGCTTATACTTTTCTACATATTACAGCAAATATTACATTTTACTGCATTGAGGAGCAAAAGCGCTCACAGCTCCAATCACTGATTGCTATATGAATTTATATTTACACTGTCTGAGCCTTTTCATTACAAAAGATACTTTTCCAGCTTGTAAACTTGAATCTCTTTTTGTTTTCCAATGTAATGGGGCAAGTGATTTCCTCTCCTCTCCTCTTCTCTTCTCTTCTCTTCTCTTCTCTTCTCTTCTCTTCTCTTCTCTTCTCTTCTCTTCTCTTCTCTTCTCTTCTCTTCTCTTCTCTTCTCTTCTCT
>VZTB01008355.1:229396-249935 GCA_013397245.1 Thryothorus ludovicianus
CTCCTCTTTTTTCCCCACCCAGGACGTTCCTTGCCAAATCAGACAATGTGTTACAGTTATTTATTTGAAATTAATTATATTCTGACAATTGTTTTACCTGTTGTATATCCACCCTAAATCTAGATGTTAACTCTCTGGCCCATGCCATCAGACAAAACAAAGCAACTTCTCTATAGTGAAAGGTCTTGGTGCAGTTCAGTTCAGTTCAGTCCTCTTGGGAAGACACAGTTTCAGGCAGAAATATTTCTACAGCATCTGTATTTTAGCAAGTGTTTTAAGATGGTGTAAATCATTGTTCCTTCTCTCTGCCCTCCAACTGCTTGTTTCTCCTGTGATGACTCAGCTGAAGGAACCAACCTAGATGATTTTGCTTCATTTTGTTGGGAAGTCTTATTTTATGTTTTGTGTTGAGGAGCCCTGCAGTCATTCATTTGGAACAATGTTCAGCTCAGCAACAGAAGCACCCTGGTGGAATTCTGTAGCCTAGTCCAGCCCACATTAAGTCCTTCTCAGCATGATGTTAATCAATAAGATTGAGCTTTTGCATGCAAATCCTATGCCTAGCCTCTCACATTTTGAATGATGGCTCTTGAGTTTGTCAGGTTTGCTTGCTCTCCATGCCATGAGAAAACTGGAGACTTTGGAGTTTGCATTCACTCATGCCACACTTCTATAACCAGCACTGCCTTTCCCTTCCTGTTTGGCCCTGCTCCTGTGCCTTGCCTTCATGAGTACCAGTGCTCATTAGGGCTACTGTTCGTGCAACCAGAGGAGGAGAAGGGCAAAGAAGCTGTTCTTATTCAGAGTAAGCCAGGGAAAAAACAAACTTTCAGGTTTCATGCAGCCCCATATGTGAGAGATGACACAGGAGCAGCAATGAGTAGCCAGGGATAGAGACAGGAGATGGAGACTGCTTTAGGTGGCACTTGCCTCTAGAAGAGTTTTTGGTAAAATCACAGCCAGTCAGTCCTGATGATTCAACAGGACAAACACATTTCACAGAATAGGGATTTTCCTACCATGTATCTGTATGGTGTGTGAACCAACAATCCCACATGGAGACGAACATGCTGAGTGATGCAGACTCAAATGCAGATGGTCTCTCTACCAGTGCAGGGTGCCTTTAGTACTAGTACATGATAGGAACTGACTATTAGAAAACAGTAGGAATCCCCATTCTGAACCTCACACTTGGTAAAATACCTCAAGTTAGATATCGAAAGCCTCTAAGGAGCTTTGAAATCTTGGTCTAACACAGAGCCTCATTCCAGCCTGTATAATATAAAACCTCCTGTGAAAAGCACTAATTATTTCATATCTCTTTAAACTCCCTCATGATTTTTAAATAAGGGCTTTTTTTGCCTTCTATAGCACAAATCCTATTAATCATGGTATTAGTTATAATACCAGAGAAATTACGATAGTGCTATAACCCTCTAATGCAAAGCCACAGGAAATGTATCCAGAGATTTCAGAGACATAAGTGTAAGGATAACCTTCATTCACACTCTGAGAAACTGTACCCTGCCCTTGCTTTGAACCTTGTTAATTGGCCAAGTATGGATTCCGCCCCCCCTTCTCTATGAAAGAGAAATTCAGCATTTATTTAAATGGATTGAACTCAAGTCTAAGAACTGGATGTACATGTCTGACTTTTTATCACATTCTTACCTACAAGCAGAGAGGAAAGTCCTACCAAGCAGGAGTGTTTCTGCATGAAGTGGTTCAGCTGGAAAAATCTGACTTATGCACTCTAACAGCTATAAAGTAATTTCTCATGATTTTCATTTATTTCATTTTTTCTCTACTTTCTCCTTTGAAAATGCATGTTTCAGAAACATGCTATGCATAAGAGTAAATCTTTGGGAGGAAGTGTGAGAGGGCAAACACAGAATCACAGAATCTGAGTTGGAAGGGACCCAAAAGGATCACTGAATCCAACTTCTGGTGCTGTATAGGACAACTCAAGAATCCCATCATGTGTCTGATAGTGTTGTCCAAACTCTTCCTGAGCTCTGGCAGTCTTGGTGCTGGGACCATTTTCCTGGGGAGCCTGTTCCAGTACCCAGCCACCCTCTAGTTGAAAAACCTTTTTGTAATATCCAACTTAAACCTCCCCTGACCCAACTTCAGACCATCCTCTCAGGTCCTGTCACAGTCACCACAGGGCAGAGATCAGTGCCTGACCCCCCTCTTCCCCTCACAGGGAAGTTGTGGCAGCAGTGAGGGCTCCCCTCAGTCTTCTCCAGGCTGAACAGACCCAGTGATATCTAGAGCAAGATCTAATATGAATGCATAGGTTGACCTTGCTGTGGAGTCAGTGACAGGGTCAGCACGAGTCAGGAATGCACAGAACCTGTCAGTGCTGCTGACTGCCTCAGTTCTACCAAACTGCTCTGGGAATGTGGCTCTGTGTTGCTGTTTCTCCAGCAGAAAAAAAAACAACTTAGGAAGCTCCTGAATATGTTGCTCTCACTCACTGCTACCTTTATAAAGTAATTTCACACTTTCCATTATGGCAAATCAGCCTCTAGAGCCGCACCATAAACTAGATGATACAAAATGTGCCAAGTTAAAATGAAGAAGGATCTCTGACAAAGCCCAGGGTCTTGCCATTTCCAAGGTGATTCCAGAGCAGTATTAGAGCTCCTTTGTGAGAATGTGGTGTGCTGCATCCTACAGTAAGTAAAGGATTTAAAAAGAAGAAACAGAATTTGCAGTACCTGCACACCTTTTATGCCTTCTTCAATTTGATGTCACTTTAATTGGCTTTAAATTTTTGATGAGGTGACAAACATCAAAGGAAGTAATTTGATTTACTCCTGTGTCTGTAAGAAAGTTGCCAAATATAAAATGGGTTACAAAGTCTGCTATGAACTTGGCAGATTAGACCAAATTATTTTTGCTATTCACAGGACCTATGCTTAGGACTTCAAAAATAAGTAGGCTGGAGAAATGAATTCTTTTTCCCTTCCATTTCAGGGTCTATTTTACTCACCGCCCAGATCTTCTCCAGCTGTTCATGAGTACCAGAGGTTGCTGCAAATATTGGCTGACCCTGGATCATTTCCACAAATATACAGCCTGCACTCCTGCAAGAAACCCAAGGCATTAACTCGTTCACATAAATGATATATATATATAATATGATTGTTAGGATGGACAGGGAGAGAGGCAGACATAATTGTTAGAATGGAAATTTAGAAATTCTGATTTGTAAAGGCAGAAATCTTTATATAAGCTCACAAGTCAAACAGGATGGGAGCAGACCAAAGATAAGTTATATTCACATGCCTCCAGTATTTCAGAAAAACATCCAAAGGGGTCAAGGTTCCATACAAGTCAGTTCCCATCTCTTTTTTCTCATCAGCCCCACCCACTAAAAAAATACAATTCTCTTTTCACCAGCAAGACAAGACAGGTGATAGCCTTGGAAAAGAAATCCACTAAGCATTACCTTTTTTTTTCCAGTACCAAAAAAATTGTTTCAGGTCTCTGTTCCTTAATCCTGCTACAAACTATGTGAAAAAAGGGTCATGGCAGAAGCCTATGGAGTACAAGGTTACTTCCCATGAGAAAAGGGTACAAAATTTGAGTACTTATAATAAGAAAGATAAAGAGGGAGGTACTACACACTTCATTGGCTTGAAGGATATATTAGATGCAGAAAGAACCCAGAGGCACTAACTACTACAGCCATTTTCCTTCAGAAGGAATTAGCTCTTCCTTGGCAACCTGAAGGCAAGAGTTCCTCACATAAAAAACCTGGTCATAACAGCAAGTTGAAATATTCTTATTTTTATGTCACCCCCTGCCCTATACTTGTGCCAAAACAAAGCAACCAGGTTAAAAAAACCCCAACACCAACCCTGCCAAATTGCTTCATTTTACTAAGGTAGATTAGTCCTCATGGTAGTAATGATGAAATAGTTGTGATCAAGGTAGACTTGCCTATTTGCAACTATTCCCATCTCTTACTGTATGGTGCAAAACTCCACTCATTTACTTTTTAATAATTTCCTTCAATTTTTTTTTCTAGGTTCTCTGTCTTATCACTAAGTCCCATTGCAACTTTTTGGGTTTCAGTCTCATTCTTCTTTGGTTCTATCATATTTAAGCTCAACTCTTGAAAACCCAGCTTTGTCTAACAGGCCCTGAAAATACTATTTTCACTTGCTTAGCAATAACTGGTAATCTCTTCTGGTCATCTGTACTCCTGTGTTACCCCCTGCACCTTGTTTTTGCAATACTGTAGTTGCTTTTCCCACCTGGCTGTGGTCAGTTGGAACCCTGGCATGCAGCTCATCTGCAGTATTTATTTTGGTCATCCTTGCACACCAGATGGTGCCAAGCCTGTTTGCAGATCCATATCTAACACTGTTTTCATAAACATCTCTGCTGCATTTTCCCTTAGCTTCCTGTGCCCTAACCTTGGCAAGTCTTGTGAGAGGAGCTTCTTTGCTTGTCTAATATTCTCTTACTGAGCCCAGGCATCACGAAACTTAATCCACAGTTTTTGCAACACAGAGTTTTTCTGGTGTTTCATAGCACTACCACAAGATTGGACAGAACTTTGGAGCCCACAGATAGATTCTCTTGAGACCAGGGTCATGCCAACACTGTTTTCACAGCTGATGTACGTGCCCAAGTGGCTCCCCCTGGTTTGCAGCCACAGAGGCTGCTGCAATCGGCTGATTGCATTGCACAAGTTCAATCAACTGTGTATGGTCAAAGCAATTCAGGCACTCTTGATTCGCAGGGGGAAGAGAAACAGCTCTCTGTGTTTTTGGAACAAGAGATGCTGATGTTCTACCACAGTTTGCATTCTGATGTCCTAGCTAGAAAGGGCCTTTAGGCTGGCAAGAGCAGGAACTTTGGAAACTGATGGTAGTCATATTAGCCCTGCAGTAGAGGCCTCAGCTTTCCTCCTGAGAGTTACAGTTACTTCTCTGACAGTGTTATGAGGATCCCTCTGATAATGAGGATGATTCAAAAGGATTTGCTGTTAAATGTTTTTAGATATTTAGACCTGGGTTTATTTTGCTTCCCCCTTTTCCTTCTTTCCCCTCTAATATTAATTTCTCAAATCTTCTAACCCCTTCCAGTCTATAAGTTTCTTAGAGGGTCTCAGTCCTATAAAACTGCCTTGGGAAGAGATAGGGCAGCGGGGGATTTTTGGGGGGAAGAGGACTAGACATGATATTTTAGCAAGTGCCAGATATACACACGAATCAAAACAGTGACAGCTAAAGTAGTAGGAGAAGTTACAGGGATATTCAGGGAGATCAGCAGAGCTGATTCAGACAGTACAGTTGTATCCATCTGCAATCCCTGGGGAAGGTCTGAACACTGCACTTCATCCTCAGTCTGCAGTGCTGCATCATACAGTGGAAAAGTTCTCATTAGGATTAACATCTAAGATATCTCTATGGCATCCCAGAGTTCCCTCTCCATGTTTGGGGGTTTTGGCACTAGGAGATGGCAGTTTTATATTTAACCAGAAATATATCCTTCTTCTTGTTAATAACCAAGCCTGGTCTGTCCAGTGGAGCCCTTAGCCAATATCTCCCAATTTGGCATAGAGGGGCATTGTGAAACAGGCTGAGGAGAAGGCTGTAGTGAGCCTGGCAGGTCCATGTTAAATGAGTGCATGTGAATTCCTATTCTACATGAATCTACCAGGGAAGATCACAGTGATTTTTTTCTCTTTCTTTTTTTAATATATTTTTTAATTGAAGATTATACAAGGAAAGCCTGACTGAAAAGAAGACATCTTAAGGCACTCATGATGTTCGCAGCCACTAATGTGGCTGTGCATAAAGCACTTGGTGTTTTTCAAAAAAAGAAAAAAAAGTCCTTCTGATATGCAGTGTAATCTCCCTGAAATCCCTTAATTGAATCTTCTAAAGTCCTGAAGACATAGTGAGGGAGAAAGAGAGAGAAAAGAGATACAGAGAGATTAAAGCAGCTTTTCTAGTTAGTCCAAGAGCAACCAAGTCTCCTTCTATATCTCTTTCTTCATCTATTCAAGGCCTCATTCACTTCCCATGTGCCTCCCACTGACAGTATTGCTGCTCAAGCACACTATGCATGAATTGCCATAATGTTTTATTTTGTTATAATTGGTTTCTTTAAACCAAGGCTTTGACACCCACTGTCTCATGCCATTACCAAGGGCATTCTGACCTGCCTTCATGTAAATTGCAGCATCCAAAAGACATAGGGGTTTTTTTCCTTTCTTCCCAATAGACAAGTAACATCTGTGTGAATTCACATTATTTCCTAATAGACAAAAATTGAACTTAAATGCAGTGTACATCAAGATAATAAATGACTCTTGTTAGAGGAAGTTACTGAATAGAGCTCACTGAAGTACTCTCTATTCTCTCAGCGTGACATCTTTCTTTGGGCCAAACACTTTGAATGTTGTTATTATAAGGAGGCGTTATAACAAAGGTGCCTATAGTGTGGATGTAGTTCAGTGGGATGGAGAGCTCTCTGCAGTTAGAGCTGGGATCTTTGTGCACCACTCCTATGTTGCTATTCATTACACCAGAGCAGAGTTATGCAGTGGGGATGTTGGTTTTGCACAGGCAGAAATGGCACGCTTTCTGTGCATAGCTGGCTTTGGACAGGGGTCAGCTTTCAGGGAAGAAAAACAACAGGCTTATGGCTGATACAAACCCTCTAATCTGCTAGGCAGGCATCTTCTTCAAACTCAGCAGACATTTCTGAGAGACTGTCTGGAGGGAAAAATGACAGGTAGTGGGGGTAGTAGACAGGACTATTTAGACTGGCTTAGCAGCTGGAAGTGATTAGAATTTAGCAAGGTTTTCCTCCTTAGAGAAGTCTTTAAATAATTAAATTAGCAGCAGTCCTAGGGAAGTCAACAATCTAAAAACTTCCTTTTCCCTGACCTACCCTCCAGACTTAGGTCAGTGGAGGGTCTGATAAGCTGCAGACCTCTGGAGGGAGATACAGCCTGTGAAGACCTGGAGCTTTGCTGTTTGTAAACTTAACCAGCCCTCTTGCACATTCTTCAGCCTGCTGCACGCCTACCCTTTCCTAGCCTTTGACTCTGCAGGAGTTAAAAAAAAGTCCTGGTGGGGAAGGTACAAGCAGAAGATTAATTGGTCTGAAGAAGGGGTGAAGCAGCAGTACCATCTACAGATGAAAAACTGCCCAGAATAAGGAAACTCTCTTACAACTTCATAAGCTGATGCTGTCCATATCAGGACTGTGTTGCTGGAATTGAGCTCAGGCTGGTGCAGAAATGACCCAGAAGTTGATGAACCTTACAGTTAGCCTAGCTACACATCCAAGGCAGCCCAAAAGGTCACTGTGACCCTGAAAAGCCTTTATTCTCTCCTGTTTTCTGCCCACTCTCAGAGACTCCTCTCCCTTCTATGAATGTGCAGTTTGTTTCCTTTTGATTCCCGAACACAAGAAGATTCTGGAGTAGAGCTCATAAGGATACAAGGCTTTAACAGACACAGCCTTTCTGAGTGAAATACAGACTGCATCTGAGACATGGTCTTTGAGAAGAAGGACAAAATGTCACATAAATAATTAAAATCTCAGACACCTTTCTATCTTCAGACTCATTGAGAAATTCCCTAATGCCACATTCTGTTACCAAGGCTGAAGTAATTGATGGTGCAGTTGTGAATCTGTTGTTTTTACACAAGGCCATTTCTGCAGAGTTACTACTGACTCAGCTGACTACACAGACTACTCGCATTGAGCAAAAATGCTCTGTTGCAAGACACAAAAATGCTCCATACATGTCACCAGACACGATGCATATCTCTCATAAATACTATCAGATGAGGTTTGTATCAATCCATAGCTGAGATGTAGTGACATCATCCCCAAAAATTTCTGTGAACCCTCTATGAAACTTCTACAGAACTCCACACTGCTCACACACTTTTTGCTCACAGGTGTCAGTTCCTTTACTTACATCTGTACCTACTGTAACTGCGGTTGATTTAATTTAACTCAGATAAAAATGATTTTTCCCAGGGAACCCTGGATACTTTGATATTGGTCAGTACCAGATATCAATATCAGAAGAATAAGCTGTAGCTCCAAGCAGCACATCAGGAGGACGGTACCAGAGTGTCACAACTTCAGAGGAGTATGTCTGTCTGGGGATGGACTGGGCACGAGCAAGGCCTGCAAAAAAACCCCAAAATCCAACAAAAACATGCTGTGTCAGGACAGTCCTTCTACCTGTACAGTGCCTAGATGATAATAATTGGAAATGAGACATTATTTTCTCTTTAAACACAAGTAATCTCAATGCATCTTACAAGCAATTGCCAAAGAAAGTGTTTCTGGAATACACCTCTGGGGCAGATCAAATCAAGTAATAGGCTGTGTTTTGCAGGGCTTTATCATTTGAGACTGAAGCAGCTATCCCAAACCAATGCCAAGAAAGCTTTTTGGGTCATACATTGCTGTGGACTGTACACATTTACATTATTTTCTGAACAGAGAGGGGTTGATTCTTTGTTCTCTTGAACTAGTTTTACGTGGCAGTAATTGCTCTGACTTAAATGAGGTTAATCCCTGCACCTATCAGTATAAATACAAGAAAAGCTGGACTGACCACAGAAATAGTTTCCTGAAGTTCAAGGAAAGGTTATGCTTCTCTGCCTTAATTGGCTGTGGATACAGATCTATATGCATGCTACAGCTTTGGTCGAGCACATGTACAGCTGCATCCAAACTGTGACTCACCAAAGTCGGCTAATTTGAGCTCACCGAGGCAGCTGATGAGCAAGTTCTGGGGTTTCAGATCTCGGTGAAGAATGTGTTGTTGGTGGATATAAGCCAGGCCGCGCAAAAGCTGGAACATGAAGAGCTGGAAAAAGCCAACAAGAAACTGAAATGGTTTGGTGTGATTTTGTATTGATACATTCACTCTGAACTTTGGGAGAACTCTGGAACAAAGCAGAGACAAAGCAAGTAAGAAACCAGTAAAAATCCCAAAAATTAGTAGAGCTGGCTGAGGAAGAGAAAACTGTGGTGGGTTATGACTGTTCTACAGCTTTCTGAGGTTTTCAGGGTGGAATATTTGACCAGGAGGGCAGTTTAACTGTGGTCCATAAATGCATGCTTTGGAAATTTAACTTTTCTTTAGAAATGGACTGTTGATTGCAGGAGTAAGGTCAGCTTGCCAAAGTGCAGACTCCAGCTTTCAGAACAGCAGCTGTGTCGATTGCAGTGCTCAAGACACAAAGACACATAGCCAAACAAAATGAAAGCCTAAGGAGCTGAAGTTTGCCCCCTTGAGCCAGATGGCAGCAGCTGACTGAGTTCCATGGCTGCTGCACATGCCACCAGTGGAGCAGGGAACTGACTGACCTAGCAGTGGGAATTGTTGGCTTCGAGATGGGATAAAACAGGAGGACCTGATTTAAAAAATACAGCAAATCAGATGCAATGAACAAAGCAAGTAAGCAAGAAAAAAACAAGCAAGAAAGGAAGCCAAGAAATAAATATCTAACTCCCACCATCATTGCAGTCTAAATAAGCCTGGGGTAAAATAAGTTGGGCTGAAACAAGGTATAAAGTTGGACAGTGGATAGAAACAAAATACAGCAAAATTAATAAGACTTCACCAGAGAAAATATATTTTTCACCAGAGGTTTAACCTGAAGAGGAGGAAAAACAGTGACACCCATAGGTCATTTTTGTACCAGAGAAGTGTCCCTGTAACATTCTGCATACTTATATCATATTCCATAGGAAGCACTCAGAAAAAACAAACAGCATTTGCCAGCAAAAATGAAGCAAGCTAGATGACCCTCCTGAAGGAGCAGTAAATAATTTTGCAGTTCAGTTCCTGCTGACAGTGAGGATTCTGGACAGGAAAGCAGAGCAGCTGGCTAGTGTTTACTGACAGAAATGCCAGTGAGTACATATTACAGCCATGTGCTCCATGTGCTTTACGAGCATGTCTGGTAGCAGAACCCTTGAGATCTGTGCCAAAATTGCTACACTGCATCTCAGATGTATCTGAGCTTTAAGGATGTTTAAAATCTGAGGCCCCAAAAAAACTTCATTAATTGGCGTTGCTTAACAACTATCTGGAAAAAGATGTGAACAATGTGGCAACATTTGAAGATGACAGAAGTATTTAGATTAGTTATGATAAGAAGTGACAGTGAGGAACTTCAGAGAAATGTGACAAAGCCAGATGAATAGGCAGTTTGATAAGATACAAAGTTATTGTTGACAGCTGTAAGATAAATTAACTGAAGTTGCTCAGGAAAAGGACCCAGGCATTCACTGAGGACATCTGCACTGAAACCTTAAGCCAGCGTGCAGCAGCAGTCCTGAAAGTTAATTAAATGTGAAGATGCATACAAAGAAGAGCAGGAGAGTATTACATCAGTCTATAAAGTAAGGGTACATGTTCAGCTGTGTTCAGATCCAGTCAGCCAATCCCAAAAGCTATGGGAGAAACAAAAGGGACTTAAATGACTGCAAATATGAAGATAGTTCCCAATGGGAAGAGAGTGAGATGTGAGAGTTTTTAGTAAGAGAGATGAATAATGTGCTGTAACAATAAGAGGATACAAATTTGTGTAGAGATAAATTTCCTTGCCACAAGATGTCATTGTTCACAAAAGCTGAATGTCCGCTTGCAGGCTCAGAAAATAGGAAGAGGGGCTAACTGAAAAAAGGCTTGGAGACTGAGAGGGAGCTTGTTACATCACCAAAGGCAGATTTCCTCCAAAGTTTTTGTCATATATGTAACAAATATTAGTAAGTAATTTACAGTGACCACACATAGTGGAAAATAGCTCTTCCTCATGCCTTAAGGGATACAAGACTTCTAAGGAACTCACCATAACATTGCACAAATGGAGTCCTCCAGGATGCTGGCCCAGGTACTGTGCTAGATCTGTGTGCTAAACAAAAGAGAAGAACTTAAGGCAAAGCTCCTGCTGTAAAATGCCTCTAACAATCCCTCTTCTGTAAAAGAAAAAACATTCAACTGCTGCAAAGGTGCCTATTTCACCTAGGGTGAACATCTGGTCTGATGCAGCACACAAGCATGTGCTTAAGTTCTGGGTCACATCAGGGACGTGGCTGGCTTGTTATCTCACCCAGCATTTATGACCTGAAGCTGCTGGTTAACAGAATTCATACTTGTGCCGGAACTAATCATAAAGCTGCAATAAGAAGACATAGCTTCTGTATTTTCTTTAGAATTTGGTTGACTATCCACAAAAGCAAGAGAAGTAGCAAGATTCATGTGGAGAATTTTATTGGTATCCTGGTCTCCCCATGAGAGCAACTCACAGCTTGGTCATGGTAAGCCACTGGGGTCAGTGCCAAATCTGACCCCAGCTGGGATGTGAGCTCATACCATTATTTCTTTCCTTGCTGTGGCTCAAGAACAGTACTTTTATTGTGTTGGCAAGGCAGAAATGGAGGTAAATAATGTCTGCCACTCCCGTGGACACAAGACATGGAATTCTTTTTGCATACAGCTGTTGCACATACAGAAAGAAAAGAGTAAGGCTGTGTGGCTGGAAAGCAGGAGATCAAGAAGGAAAATCAATCATTGTACTAAAGCATTACAACTCGTTTCTTTGTACATGTCTCATAGTGCAGTAAATTCATTCTACAACCACTTCCCAGTACTTCCCAGTACTAGCTCCACAGGAAGCTAGAAAAACATCAACTCACCATGTACTCAAAGACAAATGTTAGTGTCTCCTTGGTCTGGATAATATCATGAAGCAGTACAATGTTGGCATGTTTCAAACACTTGAGAAGAGAAGCTGGGAAAACACAAAAGGAAGATCAACTTTACTGCTGCTGGAAGGAGATCATGCACAAAACAAGGCAGTGAAAATAAAAACCCGGGGAATAATAGTCCAGACTTGGCAGTTCTGTAAGAAGTGGCAGCTACTGAGCCTGAAGGAGGATGGAACAGCTCTGCAGAGAAGCAAGCATCAGTGCTCCAGGCTGGGAAGGAACCCATCCATCTCTCAGAGGTGGGATCTTGCCTCCATCAGAAATAGCAGTTCCTAGTTCCCAGGTGTCAGCTTATAAGTTGAGGAGAAGTAATTTCTTTAAGGTAAATGCTGAGAGGCAGGACCTGGGAGCTCCCAGAGGCAGAATGCAGCAGCCTTCAGCCTGTCACAGAGCTTCTCATCCCTCTCCCATCCACCTCCTGGTGTGTGCCCTCAGCATGGTCCTTATGAGAGACTTCTGGGAAAAGCTGAGTTTCTATCAGTTTCCAGTTTCAAAACAGAGCAAAAATCTTCAAAAAGAAATCACTACAAATATAAGCTAAATTCTGAGTTTAGTTCTGTGCATATTGGTTACTGTCTCTGGTTAAAAACTGTTAAGAACAGACATGATGAAGTTGCTGAATGAATAGTAACTTGTTTGTATTTATAAAACTTCCACAAGTTTTCCTTTCAGCCTAACTATGCAAAAGTATCATTGCAACTGTGTGTTCCTGATCCGTAGGTCCTGACATGCCTTTGCCAAGCCGTGGCACATCCAGGGTGTGGTGATGCAGGGGGCAGCACGTGGAGAGTGTCTGGCCCCATGGAGACCACAGAGCACTGACTTATGCTAAGACAAAATCTGAGCCTTCTGAGCCTTTTGGCCGTGCATTGGGTTTGCTGTGTTAGAGCAGGCTCCAGCCAGCACAGGAGCTTCTCAGCAGAAACCCTTTGTGGGGGAAGAGCTTCATCATTTGCCACCTTAGGCATGAGACAATACAGCAGCAGCTCTGTACAGACGGGAAATGTGGGGAGGAGGTGAAGCTGGGATTACTGTGCCTGTAGGTCGCCAGCACAGCTGAAGAATCTGACCCAGCTGTTCACAGACAGGGAACACAAACTACACAGGGAGAAGCCCCAAAACCCCCAAAAAAGCAGATGTTCCTAACTCAAGATTTTAGTTCTGCTTCTGACATAGCAGAGTAGCCTCAGAGCTCTTCCAGACACACTTTTTGCTGCTGATTAAAACCAAATTCGTTTACTGTCAGACCATGCAGTGCCACAAATTTCATTCAAATAAGGCATGGGTGTACAATCTCTTTTCAGCTGAATTAGCTGAAGTTCACAACACAGAGCATGGGCCAGGTGTGGGAGATAGGGTTTTGGTCACAATTGAAAGCTGATTTTTTGTTTTTCAAACAATCTGAAAAGATATTTGAAGAGTTTAATGCTGGAAAGCAAATTACTACTGTATTAGCACTCTGCCTTTTGTGACTGTAACAATATCACCTGGTTCTAAAAGCCCTGCTGCCAGATTTACCCTGTATAACACAGCTGTGGCCCGAGCCTGTGTCAGTTCTGGGCTACTGAGCAGTAAGGGATGCCTGATTCAGCACAACTACTGGAAACAGCAGATTGCAAAGTAGTTCTTGCACAGAGCTTGGTGCTGCTGCAGCTAAACTGCCCCTGCAACTGATACTAGCCCATATAGCTACCACCAGTATGTTCCCAGTGCTCAGCAGTATGGACCTTAAACATGCTTCACACTGCACCTAATTGCCTGTGAACCCAGTAAAGATACTCTGGCTAGAGCCCATCTGCTACAGAACATGATAACTTGGCTCTGTGATGCCTCAAAAATTCAATATGACCGGAGCTATTGCTCCAGAGGGACAGCACAGTAAGATGGAGGATTCAGCGCCTGTGCCTCAATCAGGCTTCTGGGAACTGCTCCTCACTTTGTTGCTTCTACAACCCCCTGCTGGGGTGTCAGGTGCTACTGCCAGAACCGAGCTTTAAACGCATTTTGTCTCTGCGGGGCTTCCTGGGGTGAAGCGTCTCTTTGTCAGGGCAGCGCATTCCTCCAGGGTAGCAGAGAATGCGCCGCGTTAATAAATCTTGTGCTTTGTTTTTGCTACTGACTTACATTGTAAATTTGAGGTGTCAGATGCTGCAGAGCTCAGGAGAACACAAAAGACCTTCTTAAAGCAGACCCTTCATAGGATCACCCTTGTTTTCTCCCATAATGGATGAAGTTAAGGCTCCCAGCCTGTCCAGAAGAGCACGTTAAAGGGATGCTGATCTTTAGCGCATCATTAGTTCAACACAGATAAAGCTTTTAAGGCTTATTCTACTGGTGGGCTACAAGTGTAAATGCAAAGCAAAAGCACCACAGCAAATGAGTGTATAGGAAACTGTAACACAAGCCATTTTTTAAATAGGCATATTTAGGTGTGTCTCTGCTCTCACACAGAATTGGATTAAGGACTTCGTAAACTTTCTTTTTTTAATTACAGTTACAAACCTGGAGTGGATTCAGTGGCCTCTCATTATTCTGAGTTGGCTGCTATGAGAATCCTTCTGTTCTAGTGCTGCTCTGTGAGAGCTGGCACCTCTGGTCCCTGACCCTCCATCCCTGTGATGATAAACCCAAGTTTCATAAATGCAGTAAGAACTAAAAAAACCTTATGTGTGTCATCCTACATTGATAGCTTTTACGAATAGAATAAAACAGACTGGCACAACAGTTGCATACTTCTGTGTATGGAAGAAAACAGATTATGGTCTTCTTAGGATTGTACAGCAGATGAAAATAGAAGGCTCATCAACCAGGCTTGTGAACTTAGTCTGCAGGGAAATGTAAATTCTTTCAGCCAAAATTAAGCACTTGCATGAAAGCATTTATTTCTCCAAGATATTGAGAAATCTGCAGACATTTTGCCCAGTGATCTACAAAGTTGACTGATAAGAAGGATTTCTCACTGTACTCAAATTACAGATGTTAAACATCAGTTTTATTGAAAGTATCTCTCTTCTGGCTGGGATCTGTGATGCTCCAGGTATCAGCTACGAAAGTGTCATGGTTGTAGCAACAAGTCCTCAACTGCCCAACGCAGCAAAAGTTGAGTGGTTCCTAGAAGGACTGAGAAAGGAACTGTGAAGGAGGCAGCAAGCAGAAGGTGCAAGAGGGCCCTGCTAAAAAGAACATGCTCTGGCTGCAGCTGGCAATTCCCTTATCACAAGCGTGGATGCATCTGTCACAAGTGCATACACCATGCAGAGATTCCTCCTCTGGCCATTGCAAGCCTATCCAGCCCTCCAGCCCAGCGTGAAGATATCTTCCATGAGAGGATAAGGAAAAGGAGAATTTTGGGAGAAGGCGAATTGGCACATTGAATAGGCAAGAAAGGACTAAGGGAGACATCATGGAGCTTTTCCAGGTTAAAACAAATGCTCTTCAAGAGTGATGTCCTCTGTCTTACCTTCCCGAATGGCTGTAAAGGGCACTCCCTCCTCTGCCTCCAGCTTGATCACTTTCAGTGCCACCAACTGGCTGTTGATCCTGTCAGGTCACAGTAGAAGGTCACATGAAGCTTCTCTGTGCTTGGTGTGATAACATCAACAGTTTCCCAATCAAAATTTCTAGGGCTTGCTCACCCACTGAGGCCAAGCTCGGAAGGGAATTACAAACCTCCTCCACCTTGTGTTCATTAGCAGGGAGCTGGGAGCCAGCCCAGCAGGCTACAGAAGCACTGTGCTGCTGCCCAGCTATTGCTAGAGCATGGCTTTGAGCAGTGGCTCACAGCTTTCCTGCCCGTGTGATGGCAGCATGACCTCATGCCCAGTTTTCCAATCACACAGAGATCCCTCCCTTCAAGGAAAACCTTTGCTCCCTCCCTGGTTCAGCCAGACAATCTCTTGGCACACTGCTGTGGATCAAATGCCTCCATGGCTGCAGTGGAGGAGTTCCCTGAAAAATTGGGAGGGGCTTTGCAAATATCCTGGTTAAAGGCAAAACTGGACTTTTAAATTGCCTTTATCTCCCTTTGGAGGTGTTTTCAGCAAGCACTGGGGAGGCAATCTTGCTCACCTGCTGATCCCCTTGTACACAGTTGCACAGGATCCTTCACACAGCTTCTCTAGATGTACATAGGATGTGGCAGCTCCAAAGGGAATGCCTTGTCTCTGCTTCATGAAGAAATTGGTATATGTTTTAGATTGCTGGGTAGAACAAGAAGCTACTAGCAGGTCATTCAGTAATTAAGTACTGATTCATAGCTGGAATAACCCCTAGGATAAAATATCTCCTGTCTGGCTTTGTGGATGCTGCTCCTCACCCATTTGAACCTCTCCACAACATCCTGCTCCTGGAAAGAATCCAAGGTCACTGTGTCCTATACCTCCAGCTCTGGAGGGTGTGGAGCTGCAGGGGCTGCAGGGAGGGTAGAGAAAGGGATGCTCTGATTATATCTAATAGCTGGCATAGGAAAAAGGGGACAAACTGGCAAACTACCATTCTATTGATGAGTTTCTCTTCTTTCTTCTCGACTGCAGTGGCTTTGAGCAGTGCACATCAGTTTCCTCTCTCTTTTTACCAGTCATAGATCTCCAGTACTGTCTGTGAAGGGAGCAGCTGTGTGTTCCTGTGTTGGTAAATGGTAGTGCTCACTCAGAACACACAAAGATAAAGCTGCCTTAACTGCAGAGGGTACTTCTGCCAGCATCATTCTAAATGCAGGCTATTCCCCCTTACCCTTGAATTATTAGTCTCTAAATAACCTGTTAGGGCAGGTTACTGTCACAAAAACCAAACACAGAAGTGAAATTTCAGGAAGTTTACATTTATGTATTATTCTCCCCCTTAATCCTTCACCCCTCACCTCCTTCCTCACCACTGTATAATTTACATAGCCTGTTAATTTGGCCCATACAGCAGAACAATGCTGTACACTACACAAGTATAAAAAGGTAGCAGTGAATGGCAAGCAGGCTTCAAGCTCCTCCCGAGCAGCTATATTGAATGGATTTTAATTTGACAACACAGGATTTGCAATCTGTGGCATGGTGCCTCCTCCAGAACTACAGGTTGTTGGCTGCCTCCCTGTTTTACAATCTCTCATTGGCATAGAACTCGCTGGAGTGCAATCTTCTGTCCCTGCTCATCACATCAAAGACATTTATTGTCATCTAAGGTACAGATTCCTCTTTCAGCAGCTTCACAAGCCTGAAGCTGCAAAGTTTGCTGCTGTCTGGTTAGAAGCAGATGTGACAGCTTTGCACTCCCACAAGTGGAAGCACCCAGGCTTAGCCTATCTCAATGCAGAAGTATCACAATGTGATATTAAATACCTCTGCTGCAGTCACTGCTTCCATGTGCTGAAGGCCTTGGATTTGTTGGGAGCCCCTTCTCTCTGAACAGCAGCTGCTGCATCCTGGTCTGACAGCACTTACACACAGCATGTCTCCCATGTTGTCCTGTTTAAATTAAACTGGATCTCTTTTTTCCTCCTTGCTCCTCCTCATCCCTCTGTGTCTGTAGTAACAGCTCATATGACTTCCCATAGATCTCTGCCTCAAACAGTCTTGTGATTTCTGCAGTTTTTCTCTGACAGTCCAAATGCACCCCTGGAGTAGCTATAGTGATTTCAGTTCCTTTGGTACATGCCCTCCAAAAACAGCCAACATTTTTCATACCTGAAGATGGAGAATTAATAAATCCAAACTTGTACACATTCTTTCAGTTAAATAACTCTCAGTGTAGTAAGTTGGATAGTGAAGATTAGGTTTCACACAGGAACTGGCTTTGACTTCCCTCCCTGCCTGTAGCAGTTGTAGGCTTCAGACTTCAGCCTCTAGGCTCTCAGGTGATCTTTCTGAGCACCATGGCTGAGCTGAGCTTTCTGCAGGAGCTCTACATTGACTGTCCTTGCTTTGGCATTTACAGCAGCATGGGCACCTGTCTGTCCCTGCTGGATTATGTGTCCAAGGGATGCAGTGGGTTGTAGCTGATAGGAAACAGTCTTGTCCATATGTCAGAATAACCAGAGCAAACTGATTAATCCTGCCCACTGTAGAGCAGGGAACACACTGTGGGTTTGCCCTGGATGTGGACAGACAAACGTCCCCTTCTGTCAGTCCTGCATGAGCAGGGCTCACTGTGCAGCTTCCTAGGACTAACACCCAGCCCACACAGAACATGACAAGGGCTGGGGAGCAGACATTGTCCTGCGGTATTTTTATGCTGACCCATTAGGTCCTTCAGTTTTCATTTGAATGCATCACTTGAAGTCCTCCCTTTGCTTCACTGTTTTGATGTCCAAGAATAACACTCTTCCTTTAAAGCAAAAATGTCTTGGGAAGGCAGGAACAATTTCTGTGTCTTGTTGCAACCAAACCACCCAGCCTTTGCATGGCAGGAAGGAGCTAAAATACCTGTAAGGCTTGATTGCCTTCACATGACTTTCCTTTGCACTCCCATTAGCCATTTGCTACATAGCCCTTATCATGGACTGAGGTCTTCTCTTTATTTTCCAAGTATTCTTTGTGCCACCAGGAAACAGCAGTAATTTAGATGTGCTGTCCAGGCATGAGGAAGGTTGTCTAGATGCAACACACTCAGTAACAAACAGGATATGTAGCCTTTTATTCTGGAAAACAGCTTTTAGTGTTATGACCAAATAATACTTGCATTTTAAAAGAATGGAAAGATAAATACACAAAAAGTGAACAATATAAAAATATATGTAAATTCATATGAATATTGTAAATTTTAATAGTTTACTTTTGCTGCCAGGGAGTGGAGGGGAAATACTGTCACAAAGAGAAGTAATCCAACTTTTACCAGGTAACCAGCGCTGAGAAATGAAGAAAACATGCTTATAGCTGGTGATTGTTGTTATTGGAAAAAAAATAAATTGAGTAATCATTCCAGTTAGTGAGGAAAACACTCTAATAGAAATGTTTAATAGCTATGCTTAGAAAATGTAAGAATTTATAAAGGAGAGCCTGTACCTGTCATTGGAACCACGGTTTTTAAATGGAAGTTTCAAGCAACATGAAAAATAGCCGACTGAGAGGTGACATAACATTAAAAGTACATTTCACACCACTTGTTCAAATAGAAACACATGTATATAGGCATGTATATAGATATAGAAATATAGATATAGATATATAGATAGTGTGTGTCTATACATATATAGGTGTATATACATATTGTGCATATACACACATTGGTGTATTTATGTGCACGTATTTTAAGTGTATTCTGTGAAATCTGTGCCTGTAGTAAACACACAGACTCTGTGTGTGCATGACTCGCACACACACGAGTCCGCACCCGCGGGTATCGCATCTCTTCGGCCCAGGCCGTCCCGAGGGCGAGCGCCACACTGGGCCCTGCGGAAGCTGCGGCAGGCCCGCTCCCCGTTAGAGCCGCAGCTGACGGGCGGGCTGCGGAGCAGGAGGGGCCATCGGGCACCGTCGCTGGCACCGTCGCTGGCACCGATGCCGCCCGGGCCCTTTGCCCGCGCCTCCGGTATTTCCANGCCTGAGGGAGCCGCGCCTGAGGGGCCGCGCTGCCCGCACCGGCACCGCGGGACGGGAGCGCCGGGCGGCACCGGGCACCGCCGGGTACTCGGGACAGGCCCCGCGCCGCCTGGGCGCTTGGGGAGAGGCTGAAGAGCAGCTCTAGCCGCGCTGTGACGGGCTGGTACAGCAGAGATCTCGAGGTGCATTTCTGTGGGTCTGGAAGGTCTCCTCCCTCTGACTGGAAAGAGAACCCCGAACTGTAACTGGCTTGCCCTTCGTCTCCTTCCACTTGCGTTCAGGTGTCCTGTCCCTTTGCGTGCCGTGCCTGCTCAGGGGTAAATGCAGTTCAGCTTTTGGAGTGTATGGAGTGATGGTGCTGCTGTGGCTGCGGTGTCCTGTACAGGTGACACGGAGTGCTGTCACTGTCACAGTCCCTCTTCCAGAACGAAAATATTTTGGTGGGGCACCGGGGAGCAACCGCAGTGGTCGTAGATGATCTAGTTAATTAATATCGTAGATGATAGTTAATCACTGCTGTTGTGGAGTAGCAGCTTATGTAAACTAGCTGTACTTAGCACTTTCAATTCTGCAGAGTGAACTGTCTTCAGAAGAAGCATGTGAGAATGTGCTAAATTAAGGTGTAATTTCAAAAGAAAAAGAGGTAGAAGGACATACAAAATTTTTTGAGTCGCTTGCGAGTGTGGTAAATTTTTAATTGCATGCTGTAGCAGATGATTTTCAGGTGTGTTGGTTTTTCCTCCTGACTTTACTGCTGTATTTTGCTGCTATCCTGCATTCGCTGGCATTGGCATTAAAAGCTTTGTGCTCTCATCCGGTGGGATCTCTACCTTCTTTCAGTTTTATTTTGCTCTGAGGGGATCCTAACCACGCAACGCTAAAAGCAGTGCTTAGTGCTGACCAAAACACGAGGGCTTCTTTAACTGGTCGCACATTGTTTGTAAGCCACAGTTGCTAAATAATGTTGACAACTCTGTTTGGAATGACAAAGCTTGGAGATCACCTCTTTAGAACCTGAGTAGGCAATTCTCTATAACAAACACGCAACCTTGGTCCTGCAAGTTACTGCTAAATGTGATGCAACAAATTTANCGCCCGGGCCCTTTGCCCGCGCCTCCGGTATTTCCACACGCGCGCCCGCGCAGCGCTGGCGCCTCGGCCCGTTTTGTCCCGGGCAGGGACCCGTCGGCGCTCGCGCGGCGCTGGCCCCGCCCCGTGCGCGTGCCGCGCCC
>VZTB01008355.1:250213-344629 GCA_013397245.1 Thryothorus ludovicianus
TGCCCTTCGTCTCCTTCCACTTGCGTTCAGGTGTCCTGTCCCTTTGCGTGCCGTGCCTGCTCAGGGGTAAATGCAGTTCAGCTTTTGGAGTGTATGGAGTGATGGTGCTGCTGTGGCTGCGGTGTCCTGTACAGGTGACACGGAGTGCTGTCACTGTCACAGTCCCTCTTCCAGAACGAAAATATTTTGGTGGGGCACCGGGGAGCAACCGCAGTGGTCGTAGATGATCTAGTTAATTAATATCGTAGATGATAGTTAATCACTGCTGTTGCGGAGTAGCAGCTTATGTAAACTAGCTGTACTTAGCACTTTCAATTCTGCAGAGTGAACTGTCTTCAGAAGAAGCATGTGAGAATGTGCTAAATTAAGGTGTAATTTCAAAAGAAAAAGAGGTAGAAGGACATACAAAATTTTTTGAGTCGCTTGCGAGTGTGGTAAATTTTTAATTGCATGCTGTAGCAGATGATTTTCAGGTGTGTTGGTTTTTCCTCCTGACTTTACTGCTGTATTTTGCTGCTATCCTGCATTCGCTGGCATTGGCATTAAAAGCTTTGTGCTCTCATCCGGTGGGATCTCTACCTTCTTTCAGTTTTATTTTGCACTGAGGGGATCCTAACCACGCAACGTTAAAAGCAGTGCTTAGTGCTGACCAAAACACGAGGGCTTCTTTAACTGGTCGCACATTGTAAGCCGCAGTTGCTAAATAATGTTGACAACTCTGTTTGGAATGACAAAGCTTGGAGATCACCTCTTTAGAACCTGAGTAGGCAATTCTCTATAACAAACACGCAACCTTGGTCCTGCAAGTTACTGCTAAATGTGATGCAACAAATTTATTAAAAGTGTGTTTGGAAATACGTGAGTAAACATGTATGAAAGCTGTAGAAATATTTGCAGCGTTTATTGACACAGCAGGTAAATAAGCAGACGAGGCTCATGGCAGTTCTCGTGTTTCTCAAAGTCGGGCATGCCAGCTGCTGCTGTCCAGCATGGGAGGTAAGGTTACCTTCATACCTGTGGTGCTCGTTTGAGAACGGCCAGCGAGGAGCACAGTTCATGGTAATGAGAGTAGTGTTTGCTCCACAGCATTCCCAACCATGGCAGTGCTCACGGTGTGGTAACGTTTGATTTCTGGAGAAATAGCCTTTCACTTTGTAAGTGAAGAGTATGACATCAGTGTCATGCCAGTGACCATCTGTCTGTAGCACAAATCCATTTCATAATTGGCACTCTTTGCTGCTTTCCACTTGCAGCATTGAAAGAAAAATGTGAACAATAAAAATATGGGCAGAGCAGGGAAGGTGCTGGTGTCACACTGAGCTTCCATGCAGGAGTGTTGTTGTGTGCCTCGATGTTCTCCTCCATGAATGCTAAATCTAATAACAATTCAGGTAATCTTAGTGGAAAGGAAATAATGTAGATGTAATGTGAGAATAAGCAAGGAAATTTACATGTTTCTGTTGGGAGGAAGAAACTTTCTATCACAATTACTTTGCTTATTTTGTAGCTGTGGCAAAGCAACTTGAATTTAGCACTAGCTGTGAAATGGAAATAATGTTGTGCTGTCCTAGGAGTGAATGAAAACTTGAACTGAACTTGAAAGTGATTTCAAAACATCTTAAAGATGTCTCATCTGTGGAAAGAAAACAATTTGACTCTTGTTTTCCCTTTTATGCAGAAATGCTTGGTAATGCAACCATAAGTGTGAGCTTCTGCAAAGAAAAGAAAATCTATCACTGCCATCATGTCATGCTCTTAGTTTCTAGTTTGCCACTGTTGCAGCTTTCTTACGTGATGATTATGGAAATTGTTTTCCAATTTGGCCTCAAAGGGAGAGCTTGCCAAACAGCTAATCACATCCCCGTATTTAACTTTGTTTTGTTGCAATCGGAGGGTTTTATGACAATTACAATACATTTCTTTGCAGTTGAGGCTCATGAAAATGAAAAAAAATTCTTTGAGTCCTTAAAAAAGTCCATAAATTCTAGAAGTCAAGAATTTCAAGCCTCACTTTCTTAACCTCACATAACTATATGCAATGTAAAGGGTCTGTTTGTTGATACTTCAGTTACTCTATCAAAGTTAATCTCTTTGATTCAGCCATCCACTGAGTCTTTTAATTTGAAGCTAGAGTCCTTCACAAAGGAGAGGTGCCAGCATTTTCAAGAGACTGAATTGTTGGGTGAGGTGGTTTTGAGTAGGCTAAAGAGGACCCCAAATGTACTTGCTCTGAGCTAGAACACATCAGGAAGATATGGTTCCAAAAATGCACTTCCATTTTCCTTTGATGTTTCATCGCCACCTCTGCATTGAAGCATTGCATGACAGTTCCCTTATATTTGTGAGACTTCCTTTGTTAATATTTTAAAAGTTAACTTCTACAATTATGAGTGTTTTTTTTTTCTTTTGTAGTTGAGGAAGGAGAGGCTGTCTTGAATGCAGTATCTTCCTGGTGACAAGTGTCTTTGTGTTCCTAGAAAGCATGCTCTGTTTTTTGGGCTTTTTTAGAGCAGGGTGCATATGACTTACCACAATACTACGTTATCAAATCTTTACCTGTTTGAGGTCTGTTCTTTACTAACTCTGAAGCCCAAATAGTGATTTTTAGGGTCCTATATCCGAAGGTCTGGAGTTGTTTGTATGCTGTATTCTTTCTATATGTGAAGGTCTCCTTGGTAATTCATTATTCAGTGCACTCCAGTGAAAGTGTTGGAGGTTTTGTTAGTTATTTTAATTATTTATCAACTTGATGATTACTGTTTCCAAGCGTGCATTGAAACTTCTGTATGAGAGTTACAGGTTTGAATATATTTTATATCTTCCATTCACAACTGCCATATTTATTTCTGTTTTCTGTATGCAAAAGCTTCAGACTACTTATTCTGGGTCTTAAGACTTATAATAACTAATATGTTTTCTGATTTTGTTAAAGTGGATATCAGACAGCAACTATAATAAAGCAGCATCTCTAAAGCATTAATAAGTGAAACTTGTTTGAATAAATGTGATTATACACATGCATTAATGTAACTAAAATTTGTAATGCTTCATAAAGTAAGGCAGTAGATCAAGAGAAATCACAGTTTTTTTAATACAGATCATAAACAGATCATAAAAAACAATTATTAACTGTAGCTTTGTTTTATTCCAATAAAAGTAATACAAAGATATCTTTGTGAGGATGGGAAGATGTGAGGGTGAACTTGCAATATTCAAGATCTTAGAGGATGAAATTGTAGATGGACCAGCCACTTTTTCCCCCTTGCTTTTCATTGTCTTTTATGTCCATAGGCACTCTGCTACCAGTTTGCTTGAAGAAATGTTTTGAACTCTGCTTTCTGCATTTCTGCCCAGGCAGAATTGCATCTTCTGATGGTGCTGTGTGCTTTGGTTCAGGAATGAAGTTACAAATTCAGCTCCTGATCATTTTCTGCTCATGCAAATCTATTCACCTTCAATTTAGCTGAGTACTGAATTCTGTCTTATGACTGCAAATGAATCAGTTTGGTGTTTCTTGAGTGGTATAATGAGAATTGTATAGAGAGATTGATGTAAATTTCTGCCTTTGAAGGAGTTTTTGTTCATTCTCTCCTTACAATAGACCCATTGTGAGCTGAGTAGTTAGGACAAGTCTGGCTGTTTAGCTTCTGTCTGCCAACTCAGTGTGAGTGAACTAAATATAAATACTTGAAGCATCCCAGCAGTGTGGAAGTGTTTATTTATTGAATACAGGAGCTAAACCTTTGGGGTTTTTTGAGGATTTGTTGTTGCTATTGTTTTATGTTATTTGCAATTAAATAGCTGATTTTTATGTTTTTCAGTTTGTGAAAATTATATTGTTCCTTTTGAAAGAGGAACAATTTGGTGGTGATGGAGTGCTGCCACTGACAGATGGACTCACAGGAAAGAAGGTGAGAATGAGCAGCTAGGTGAAACCACAGAGGCTCCCTGAAATAGGCCAGCTCATGATCATCCTGCAAAATTAAGTGACATCAGCATACTCTTTATCTAACTTGTCTTAAAACTTTATTAAAGGGAAGATTATTAACTTAGCTTCAGCTTCGGTTGTGTCTGGAACACTAAAGCTGCTACAGCAGCAACTTTTGCTTTAAGCTGATCGTTGTAATTTGTGGAGCCATAGCCACAGGCTGCAGACTTGAAAGCAACCTTCCCAAGTGAGTCCTGTCTGGTACCTGCACCTGTGAATTTTGATTCTCATCAGTAGCCCTGCTGTAGACTTTTCTTGCACTGAGATACTCAATAGAGGTGAGATGTTTTTGTCATGAATCCTGTTATGTGAATGCCCAAATTTGTTTTACTCTGTTTTCTGAAGACCTGTTAAATGGATAAAATCACAAATATCAGCTGTTGAACTAGTTTGATGTACAGTATGTTGATGAAAACTGTCAATATTATCATTTTGTTTTCTTTGGAGTGCTTTGCCCAACTCTGTAAAATCTGTATTTTTATCTTGGGTGAAATATCCTTATATTGATACTAATTTTTAAGCCCTTCTTTTTTTCTTTGCATATGTATTACTTGATTGATTCCTTTTTAATTCTATTCTAAACACAAGTCCTATGTATTTGAAATGCAGAGTGGTCTCTGCATTTTAAATCTGTGTTTGCTTTATGGAATAAACTATTTACTTGAATTTTAGAAGAGTTCTAGACTGTCACCTTTTAAGATTTTTTTCTTTTTTTTTTCTTTCTATTTTGTACAAAGATAAAGATACTTGGGATGGGCGCAGGAGCTAAGAGAGAGAATTTGATCTCTTAGCTATTCTTAACTTGGCTGTTTCAGAGGCAGATTGTATAGAGATGTTCATCCTGTGCACCACACTTAACAAAATAGGTAGTTTAACAAATCCATGGTCTGCAGGAACTAAGGGCTACTTGCATGAGTTTGCCTGCAGCGTGGTGTGTCAGAAGAACTTTTCTTTGGGGTTGGTGCAAGTTTGGAGTACATTTTATTTCTTGTGCCTTTTCTCTTAGATAAAGACTGTAATTCTATCAAAGCTTTTCTTGCTGTCTTAATATATTTAATTTCACAAGTTCATGTCAAGCTGCAAGAACTGTTTTATGCAGGGAGTGACTTACTTGACTGTTGTCAAATAAAGAGCTAAACCTATTTTTTTCTTTCTGAGTAGATAACAGCCTAGTCTATATAAAGTTCTAAGGAAATTTAAGCATGACTCCTAATTTAACTTTGAATCTAGTCTTAATTTAAGCCAGTCTGTATTGATGATTAATATAACTTTTTGTATTTAAATCAAGAGATTCTGCCAATTGCTAAAACCGTGGGCTTATCAAAATTCCATGGAATTTCTTTGTGCTGAATTGGAGAAGTTGCTGATGGAGCATTCAAACCAGAATGCATTAAAGTGTTAAACCAGTTTTGGATAGTTCCTTTTACTCCTCCAAGCCCTGATACTTGCACACTGTTTCAGAATATTTTTATTGTCATGGTTCAGTTGATTTGAATAACTGGCTCATTAATTCGAATCTGAAATGCTCATTAAGAATTTACAAAAAAGGAAAAAAACTCAAACAATCAAAACATAATTTTTATCTCTTGAGGTAGAAATGAAGGTGTCTAAAGGATGAGCTCTTACGGGTGTAATGTTTTAAACACACTATAAATGGGAGCAATTGTTACATGGTAAAATACAAATGAGAAAAAAGCATATGCTTTAAAAAAAAAAAGCATATTGCTTTTTCATTTAAATAGCATTTACTTTACAATTTAGTAATAGTAATTTAATGTCTGAGCTGCTAAGCCTTTCCTACATAGGCATTACTGAATCATGGAAAACGTAATCCTGACTGTGTTCCAATTTCATCCCATCCTTGTAGCTCAGAAGAGGCAGAAGGAGCCAAAGAGAGAGGCCTGGTGTATGTTTGGAAATCGGGTTCCTGCTCTGTAAGTCCAGAAAGGCTTCCAGGCCTCAGTGGAAAGACAGTGTTACAGGCAGCCCTTGGCATCCATCATGGGTTACTTCTAACAGAAGGTAATTAGCACCTTCATTGTAACGATCTGGGGCAATAACAAGTTTTTTTTTCTTTTAGAAGTGATACTAGATCTGTGTTTGGAAAGATAAGGACTGTACTTTGTGCTCCCCATACACATTTGTAGGTCCTTAGTGTGTTCTTAAATTATAAAGGACAAACAAATAGACTTAACTCACTTGACTTGAGTACAACAGAATTTTTAGCAGAAAAGCGTTACTTTTTTTAACAGTGCATGCATGCATGCACAGGGTAACATTAATGTGAGGTGAACATTAATGTAGGATGATCTTAGCAGCAATTGCAGTGAGTAACCAGCAGCCTTCTTACATCAATAGCCTCAGTAGTTTTGCTGAGCCTGGAGTGAGCTAGGAGTTCATATCTGATTGTCTGAAGCAATACAAATAGTTTTGCATTGGTTGAACAATTGGTTTTACACTCACACTAGGATTTGTTTTTCTTTTTTCCCCCTCCCAGGTGGAGAGGTCTACAGTTTTGGAAGGCTGCCCTGGCGGTCAGGACCTGAGGAATGTGTTAACAGTCCTGTTGTAGAAAATACTTTGCTTGGACATCGTATTATTACAGTGGCAGCCGGCAGCTTCCACAATGGAGCTGTGACGGAGAGTGGTGTGGTGTACATGTGGGGGGACAATTCTGCTGGCCAGTGTGCAGTTGCTAATCAGCCGTGTGTGCCGGAGCCCCAGCTCGTCAGTATTTGTGATTCTGAGACCAGCCCTCTGTTATCAGTACGGATTTTGCAGCTGGCATGTGGAGAGGAGCACACGCTGGCACTGTCGCTGAGCAGGGAGATATGGGCCTGGGGGAGCGGCTGCCAGCTCGGTCTCATCACAACGACTTTCCCGGTGACAAAGCCACAGAAAGTAGAGCACCTGGCAGGACGTGTTGTGCTTCAGATTGCTTGTGGAGCCTACCACAGCCTGGCTCTGGTACAATGTCTGCCTGTGCAGGAAATGAAGCCTATCCCAGAGAGATGCAATCACTGCAGTCAGCCTCTCATTACCATGACGGACAAGGAAGATCATGTCATCATTTCAGATAGCCACTGCTGCCCACTGGGTGTGGCACTGTCTGATAACCAGCCAGAAAACCACGTTTTCTGTCCACCATCAGACACCCCCGAAGGCAAGAGTGTAACAGCTGGCCCAAGTGAAGGCTGTCAGAAACCACTCGTGGAACAACACAGGCTTGGTGGTTTAGAATCTGGTGGACCAAGTGGCCCTCCCAGCAGCGATGGACGGGAAGATAGTGGAATTTCTAGTTTGGGAAATACTCTGTTCTCAGACAAAAAAGAAGTGAAAGAGTACTTAATCGGTTTGTCAGATAACTCATTAAATGAGAGCCTGAGTAAAAACATCTGTACAGAGCCTGAACAGGTTGGTAACTAATCAGTAGCTCATAATTTGCTATAGCTTCTCTTGCATATGTGACAGCATTACTTTTTACAACCATTGTTGTTCAATTGTGAGCCCTCATGTGGGCAGCCTTGACAGTGCTTCAGTCTCTCCTCATCATGGTCAGTACCAGAACCACATAAGCCAATTTCCATGCTCTGTTTCCTGATGCATGGATTTCCATTTGTGTGGGGCAGTAAGAGTCAGTGAATCTTACTGGTACTCATCTGGTTTACCTTTAAGATAAGGGTTTATTTCCTGTACCTGGAATGAATCTCTCACAAATCCATCTAATTTCTCAATCAAGTAAAAATTCTGGATTGCAAATTGCTAAATAGTTTGACCAAAAGGTTTCTAATGTTAATAGTGTAGGGATGGTATAAACTCATAAAAAGGGATGGAAAATGTGCAAGTTACTACTCTGTGTGCTGTGGAAAATGATTCAACAACAGTGTTTTGATGCTACAGCAGAGCAGTCAAGTACTCATGTCTTAGTAAGTGTCAGAAAATGCTTGACATTGATGGTTCAAGAGCTGTTTGTGGCTCTCTGACAAAATGTTGTTTTCTGGTTTTTAGAAAGTAAAAGAAAAAAAAAAAAGGAAATGTAATTAAGGGCAAAGGGAAGAAGCTAGAACCCAAAAGTTACTTAGACAGAAAACTAATCAGAATCTCACAGCGCAGTCTGGCAGTCCTTACCTAACTACTGTCCTGTGAGGAACCCTGCTGCTCTGTGGCCTAATTTGCAAAACTGATGGTGGAATTCTGAAAATTTCTTTTGTTATTTAAAGGGTGCAGACATAAATTTATTTATTTTTTTTAATAATTGCAGTAAGACATTCTCCACAGTGGTTTTGGGAAATAAATTTCACAATACCTAAAACATGATTGATTTTTGTTACTGCCTCTGATGGCAACAAAACTTCCATGGTTTTAAAATCTGTCCAGTAACTTTGTGGTTCAACAAGTTATGCTTTCTTACTCTGAGGAAAACTTACTTTAGAGAAATGAGTGTTGTGTAAATACATTTGCTCTTTCTTTAGCTGTTTGCTATTTTGAGTACCTTCTAGCAGTTGTGGGCTCCTCAGACTCTTGCAAGAACTCCAGCATTGGGAATTGACTGAAATATGTAGTTTCATGCTTCCTTTCTCAATTTCTTGTTCTGACATATTTCCAGAGCACTGTTTTCCTTGTACAGTTTCAGGAATCAAGACTGGAATTGATTCACTGATTCTTCCACAATTGACATACACATGAAGAGCAGAGATGAGATCTAATGTAATGTTTCAGCATTAGTAAAATCCTTCATTTTTCTTTGCTTTCCTACACAAATGAAGTTTTCCTATACTGTTAGGTATGCCTTTTAGAAGTAGGATGGGATAAATAGAACCAATCCCAGTCCTTTAACCCAAGCTTTAAAGATGCTTAAAGAAGTAAAAGTTTTTATGTTGGGAGAATAAAACAAGCTGTAATACTTGTAATAATACCATTTTCCACTGTGTATTTGATAAGAAAATGGGACTTTGCTGTCTTTATTTTAGTATTCAGGCTATTTGTCAGAGATAATTTTGGGCATTGTTTCTTATTTGGTGGGTCAGCTGATTGCTATTACAGGTAATGGTGTGCTGGGACTAATAATTGCCTTCAGTCAGTTTGTCCCTTTTGTGACTTGATGATTATTGACTAAGCTTTATATGGATACAATGGTGTAAGGGGACACAGCCCAGACTGGTTTTAAGATAGGCCTTGCAAATGAATCCACAAATTGATCTTTACCTTTTACCATATTGGAGAGCTTGTCTCTCTGAAAATGGAACATGCTCACTGATGCACTTTCATTGGCAAAGAAGTTGGTAATAAGTTTAAAATTATAACCCTTTATATATTTGTTTGCAAAGATCCTGCTTTTGTTGGTATTTCATAGAGAAAGAAAACTGTCTTACTGTCTTTTGTGGATGAGCTACAAGACAGGTGTGACAGACAAAGCCCAGTCGTTTAGAAATGATGCTTGGTTCTACCTTTAAACAAATTATTCTGAGCAATAGATGTACACCTAAGGATAAAAACATAGATAATTTATACTATATACAGTTCAAATACATCTGTAATTTACAGTAAACGTTTATGATAAACATTATACAGCATTCAGTGCAGCCCATGGTTTGAATAGTGAATGTGTATCATCATCCTGCTGTGCTGTGCTGCCTGCTCTGACAGTTTCCAATTTCCCTTTGGTTTTAGCCTTCTCAAGAGGAGCAGCTGGGTGCCTGTATCCCCGGCCCTGCGGGCAGCAGCACGTCCACCCTGAACAGCCTGGTGGCCTCGTGTGCCTCAGCGGTCGGGGTGAGAGTCGCTGCCACCTACGAGGCCGGAGCCCTGTCCCTGAAGAAAGTCATGAACTTGTACGGCACCTCCTCGAGCGAGCCGGCGGCTCCGGCGGGCAGCAGGTCCCCGGGGCCCGAGGCGCTCAAGGACAGTCGGGAGGAGCAGGTCAGGCTGGAATCCATGCAGGGCAAGAAGAGCTCCAGTTTAGTTGATATTAGAGAAGAGGAATCTGAAGGAGGCAGTCGAAGGCTTTCCCTGCCTGGCTTGTTGTCACAAGGTAAACAAGCATGTTGGGGAAAAACCACTGGAAAACTTAGAATAATGTGGAGATCTATTAGTGAGAAAACCCTGAAATGTTTATTAAACACAATCTAATGATCTCTCAAAGGAGCGGATGAATTCTAAATGGTATCTTAGGACTTGAAAGCAGTGGAGAGAGTGAAAACTAGCGGATACTGCTTGCTAAGAAAACAAAAAACAGTGGGTTTACAAATGGTCTGTATTGTGTAATTAAGGTAAAGTGAGCACGTAGGAGGAGTCATATTGCCAAATGATGCTAAAGTGTCTTTCAGGTTGGTTTTGTAGCAGACAAAAATCTGTGTACTCTGCACTGCACTTGAGCTGGTTTTGAGCCAGGGACCTATAAGTATTCCAGTTCCCACTGCTGAACTTCAGATTAATGACCTTCTTCCCTCACAGATCTTAGTGCTGTTAATTGCTCTGAATGTGTATATGGTTGGGTTCTATATTGATCTTGGATTTGAGGGGAGTTTTAGGAAATATTGAAGTCTTCTGTTTGCTGCAAGGATATATTTTCTAAAACACTTTAATGTACAGGTTTTTTTTTGGTTCATTTGCTTCCTTATAACTGCATGGTTCTCATATGTCTGCTATCCTTTAGCAGCTGGTAAAAACTACTGATGTCTCTCTGGTTTTAGTGCCTATGTTACTTCTTTGTATCATAACCTCTTGTCTTACCTGTCAACCTTTGTTCTCAGGCTTGAATTAAAGCTGCTTTAAGAAGTTTTGATCACTTGCTGTTAAGTAGTGCTGTTGCTGTGTAACACACAATCTGAGTGATACATTTTCCAGAAAGATCAGAACTTTTTCTAATTCTTGCCCTCTGCTCAGTTTCCCCAAGGCTCTTACGGAAGGTAGGACGGGCAAAAATGAGGACTGTGGCTCTGACTCCAACCTACAGTGGTGAAGCTGATGCTCTTCTGCCCTCTCTAAGAACAGAGGTGTGGAGCTGGGGGAAGGGCAAGGAAGGACAGCTAGGGCATGGTGATGTTCTGCCAAGGTGAGATTTCTTTGATAAATGTTTTTTTATTCACTAGATTGCTAGAAAATTTTGAGTATTGAACTGTCTCACCTTCTCAAATTTAAACATCTGCCGTGCATTGTGGTTTTGTTCTTTTAAATGTTGTTACCTTAGTTTCTCCAAGTAACATATTTTGTGCTGTATTTTTACCAAGCATCAATCATTTATGGCTTCTCCCTTTGTAATCAGTAATAGTTTTGGTGATATTTTGACTTTGTCCAAATTGCGTTGAGGTCTATCATCAACTTTTGCCCTTTCTGACCATTTTGTCTAACCTGGTTTATTGCCAGAAGGTTCCATGTATCTTTGTTTTATCTAATTTGTTTTGGGGAAGAAAACAAAACTTTGAGTGTTTTTGCATTAACAGTGCCTCTAATAATATTTTTCTCTTTTTCCCATCTTCTACCCCTCTTCCCTCACCTTATGGGTTCTGGGGATTGACAGGCTTCAGCCACTGTGTGTGAAAAGCCTTGATGGTAAGGAAGTGATTCACCTCTCTGCTGGTGGCCATCATTCCTTAGCACTCACTGCCAAATCCCAGGTACAAGTGATTGTTACCATTTATTGTTTATCTCTGACATAATTGTCACATTTGGTCTCTTCTAGTTTTTAGATTCCCTTGCTTCTGAACTTTTGTTCCCATTTGCGGGAGGCAGCATGGAAGTAGGGTGGAATCTAAATTCTATTTCTGCCCAAGTTCTGCATGTACCATCAACGTTATGTTTAAAGATTGCTGTGACTTGATTTGGTGCATTCTGTTTCTGAATGTGAGAAGACAATCTGAGAATGTAGGAAGGCAGTGAAAATTAAGGAGATACTTCTTGTTACATGAATTCTATAGCATTAACTGGTGTGTTTGCACACTTGCTGTGCTGTACTACCACAGTTCAGTATGTGTCCATGTATATAAATGTACATTCTGATGTTCAGCCCTTCTCCTTGCAGGTGTATTCCTGGGGCAGTAATATCTCTGGACAGCTTGGTCACTTGAACTCCCCGACAACCGTCCCTCGTCTCACAAAGGTACTTTGTTTTCTGTGGTTTTCTTCTTTCAGTTTAGGGTCTCTTCTTGTACAAGTGAGTGCAGAGTAATTTCTGAGAATGACCTATTCATGGATCTGTGTGCTATTTAATAATAGAGCCCTTGATTTTCTTTGGTTTATGCTGTGAAATGTTCTTTAGATGAGCTTTTGAAAATCTACCCAAGAAATCATTTATACAGACTTCCACTGGTTTTTGACCACAGTGAAGTTCTAGAACTGAGAAATGTGAATGGTTGTATCTTCCTATCAGATTTCAGTTTTACCTTACATTTGGCTTCTCTTATATTGATGTTGCAGTGTTGAAACTTCTAAATACTTCACAACTAAACAATTGTTTCTAGCGTTTTTAGCTTGGCTGGATCACAGCTATATTTGTTGTTCATGTCCATATTTCCAGAGCTTGGAGAGTTTTGGCAGTGGGTTTTCTCTTTGTTTTGAACTTCTCACCACATTGAGTGAATAGCAAAATAACAATGTTTGGGTTAGACGAGAGCCATTCCTGTGTTTTCTGGTGCTCATCTTAATGGAAAAATAGCTGCACAATTTTTCTGCTTAGGCCTTATGCAAATTAATGTACAGCAGATTAACTGTCTCCCAAGTTTATATAGATTTCCCAGTTAAATGTAGAGGGGAGAATAGTGGTCCAACTTTATCAAGCTCACTTGATGCCCATTTAAAAATAAAGCTGATTTGTAATTGAAAGGCAAAAAAAAACCAGCCATTAGGAAGAAAACTGGAAAGAAGGAATTTTCAGTCTATGTGCAAGAAGTTTATTTGTTATGGGACACTGAAGTTGAAAAATTGGCTGGTTATTGCAATAGTTTATCTTGGCAGGTGTATTATGATCATGTGTGACTAGAAGAGTTATGTACTTTTCTCTCCTTCCAGCTTTGGGTGATGATTTTTAATGTCTTCCTTCCTCCTGAATTTTAGGTGTGTGGTGATGGTATTTGGACTACAGCAGCAGGACTAGATTATTCTCTCTTCTTAGCAGATGAGAAAGACTTCCAACCTGGATTATATTACTGTGGCCAGGAAACATCAACAGAAAAGAATTTGAATGAGAATACCTGTACTAAGAGTCCTATTCTGTTGGTAGCTTGTAGTAAGGTGAGTGTTATTTCCTTCAAGTTAGTACAGCTCATGCTGGTGCTCGTAGGAAACAGCACGGTGCTGGTGGCTCGATGGGCTTTGAGGGTTTCAAGCCACATGGTTGGATCCTAGCAGTCAAATAAATGAGGAGCACGTGATGGAGGGCAGAGAGGAGGCTGAGTTAGTGTTGTTCTCTCCCCTGCCTGTTTCTTGGCCTTCCCTTCTGTTTGAGGGACAAGGAGCTGCTTCTAGTGTGTTCAATCCATTTCCTTCCATCTGTGCATGCTGCAGAAATGCTTTCTTTTATTGTGCTCTGTTTCACCAGTCTGTGTGTTCAGTCTTCACTGCTATTGCTCTTCACTTTCTTGTCTCTCAGCTGGCTGAGGCCACTGGCTGCTGCATTCTCTTACTCCATTCCAACATTCTGCCTCTTGTTTGTGATTGGGCAGAAAGTCCCTGTGAGTTCTGCACATCTCCTTTCCTACCCTTCTCTTTCCCATGAATACAAATCTGAGCAAAATCTGAGCAAAAATGTGCATTTGATGTTAATGGGTGACAGGAGGTGCCCTACACAATTCTTTTCATGAAGCTGAATCTTTTCTGTGCCTTGAGGTTGGCCTGAGGTGTGGGTGTGAACTCTGACTTCGTGTCCTCTTCCAAGTTGTTTGTGTATGGTTTCAGACCAACATGAGTTTAAGGTGACAAAAAGGAAATTGCGAGGGTGGAGAGTGTCTCTGCCTTAGCTCCTTGAGTATCCCTGCTGCTTCCCTAAATTGAGCAGAATAGCAGTTTGGGAAGTGTTTTGAGGAGGGACAGAGATGTAGACACTGGGTCTGTGTCTATGCATGCAGACACACCCTGCCCCCTGTATCCTTCTGTAAGATTAAGATTGTTGCTAGCCATTCCCTTCTCTTCAAGGGTGACTGGTAGGCTCCTGAATATGAGAACTGTTGAACAGCTTTGGCTCAGTATTTCAAAGGAATCCTCTATTAGCAATCAAGGAAATAAAAGTAGAGCTCAAACTCTGAATTACTCTTTGGCATTGCATGTGAGCCAGAATTTGTGAGGAACCACAATGCATCAGTGGCACTTGTGCTGACCTTAGAGAAGAATTTTGCTTTGAGCTACCGTGGAAAGCAAGTACTACTGTTAGTAACATTGCAGAATCAATGAACTGGACTCTTATCAATAAATTAACATATTCCAAGTCCAGGAAGTACCTCTGCAGAGCACAGTCATAGTTCTAATAAAGGCCTGTTTGTTCATATTTAATAGGAGAAATGTATGACATAAGGATGCTATTTAATGACATTGTTGGTAAAAGCATATTGCAGTTCTAAAGTAACTGAACTTAAGGTCGCTGTCTCTTAAACATGGAATGGTTGTATGAGTCACCTTAACAGGTGCTATATTTATTGTCTTTTGGCTCTGTCAGAGTCAGGAAAATGAACAGCAGTGGCTATAAATGTATCTTTAACTTTTGTTATTCTTGTATTAAGCCAGTATTGAATGGCTTGTTTGACACTGAAGGTAATTAATGCTTACTGTCATTTAGTGCTCTTCAAAATATGCTTTATTTGCATTACTCTGTTTTTAAATTGCAGTGTAAAAAGAAAAACATTAAAGCTGCTGTTTTTTCTTTTCTCTTTTTCATCTTTCAGATAGGGTACATAAGCAACGTGATAGCTGGTGGTGACAACTGTCTGGCCTTAGTAGACAAAAACGTAATGGGATATATTGCCAGTTTGCATGAGTTGGCTGCTACTGAGAGAAGGTTTTATTTCAAACTGAGCGAGATCAAATCTCAGGTTCTTAGACCTCTTTTAGGTTTAGGTAAGACCTTCTTTTAATGTTTTCCTTGATATTGTTTCCCCTACATTCCACAATAAACTTCTGTTACACAAAATTTAAAAGTAATAATGTATTTTCGAGATAAAATTAAGGTCTTGGCTTTCTCTCCTGTTTGGATGAAGAGGTGAAAGACAGTTGCATTTTGACAGTGTGCATTCTGTTAATATTTGCACTTTCCTGATGATTTCACCTGAAATACCTTCATTGTTTGAGCTGTATTTAGTCTAAAACTGTTGAATTTCTGATTCTGGATAATGTAGCCATGAGGTGAAAGTACTGATAAACAGTACCATGCTGAGATTCTCTCTGTCAATGGCTCATCTTTCATAATGTAAGCTAAATTGCTTTCTGGTCTGTTACAGATAATTTGGGCAGTGCAAATACAATCCAGTTGTTGCAGGAAATGGCAAGCAGGTTCAGCAAGCTGTGCTATCTCATTGGTCAACATGGAGCTTCTTTAAGTAGCTTTCTTCATGGAGTAAAAGAAGCCAGGAGCTTGGCCATCCTGAAGCATTCCAGTCTCTTTTTGGATAGTTACACTGAGCAAGTATCCAATTCCCTCTCATCTTGAGTCTCTGCAGGCTTAATCTACTGACTGCAACAAGCCCTGAGTTAAGGGAAAGTAGGTCATAAGGAAAGCTGTGTAACTGTTGTATTGTTGTGATTTAGAAATGTATGGAGAGTTTTACACAAATTGATTTATTTTGAAGTGAGGTGTATTTCTGAGTCGTCTCCAGTGGAACACGTGAATAGCATCACCTTCCTTTGTGTAAAACTCTGGGTACAGACCCTGCCTTGGTTGCTGCCTGTAAGCCTAAATATTCATCACTTATTAAGGATCTTGTATAATGTGATAGATTTACCATTTATAGGCTGCTAATTAAAGCTGCCTTTAGGGGTTTATTGAGGTTTCAAAATGCTTTTTCAATAGTCACTAACTAAAGATTGTTTTCCAGAAGAAAATTCTTCTCTCTTCATACCTGCTAAACAGCTGGCATTACACCTGTCACCCAAAAACTGGAGCTGCTTTAGTGCTCAGAATTAAGTCTGGATTTTCCTGGTTGTTGTTTTCATTGGCTTAATGCTTTTGGGAAAGAAAATCTATGCAGTCAACTTGTTTTCTGTCAGTAACTTCCAGTTTCTGGACAATTTTATTTAAATGTGACGGAAGTCTCATCATACTTAGTATTTAAAGTTTTTTATGAAAAATAATGGCTTAACAGAAAGTTTAAAAGTGTCATATCTGAATGTAGCCTTGGCTACCAGATATCTGAAATGATCTAAAGAAATAAAATTTTGAGATTGTCAGCTTCAGTCATTATGCAGTACTTGTCAACTTCATTATGCAGTAGCAGTTTGAATGGACAACTAGTTGCACTTTTTTTTGAACTTAGGCACAACTGATAACATTTTTGCTAGGTCAGTGATGAACTTATTCTGTATCACCCTAAAAGAAGCTTCCATCCCTGTTTACCATATAGATTGTTCATAATTCTAAATATGTATTTTCTTTCTTAATCTTTAAATTGAATTTTTCTTGTAACCTGGATTTTCAAAATCGGTTCTCATTATTCAGAGTAGAAGGTTTTCATTTTTTCTTCCTCAAAGACTGAAAGACCTAATCTTTATTCTTACTACTGCTTGTGTTCTGCTCTCCCCCTTTGCTCCCTATTGCTTACATGTTTTTATGTGTGTGGCATCAGAACCTCAGCATTACACCATGAGCATCATTCAAGGATCAGTCAGGCAACACAAATATAATCTGTTAAATGAGCTAAGCAGAGACCTCTTCCCTTGGAGAAAGGTGGTTTTGGGTTTGTTTTTTTTTTTTTAATGATGCTGGGGAGAAGTCATAGATGGAATGTTGAAGAGTAGGAAAAAATTCCTCTCTTGAAATTTCCATCTTGACTATAATTAGAAGCTAGCAGTACTAAATGGTTGAAACAGGCTGTTTACTCTGTACATGCCTAAATCTGGGAGAAACAAAAATAAAATTAAAGTAAGCCCTCTGCATTATGCCCCTGGCAGCAGAAATGTGTAGTAATGTATGCTCAGTGCTCCATGTGGAAGGTGAATGCCAGGTGTACAGTAACACTGAGTGTTGCTCAGGTAAAAGATACTACAAACATCATTATAAACTCTTGGACCTTTCAACAGTTGCTGCTTTCAGGGTTGTTTTCATTTTGTAACTGAAGATCTTTTTCTTCCTTACATTAGGTATTGTACTTCAGTAACAAACTTCCTCGTAATGGGAGGATTTATGCTCCTTGCAAAGCCAGCAATGTAAGCAAACCTCTACCATTTTTTGGGCATTTTTATCAATTAGCAAAGAACTGTAAAGAATAAAGACTGTGTAGTAATGACCACGCAGAGACTTGATCTCAGCATACACTAATTCCTTTTCCTTCAGATAAAATTACCTCCTCTTGACTGTGATAAAAATTTAGGTTAAAATGCTGCAGAGTTCAGTTAGTTCATCTTGAAGGTGGAGAAAGGAGGGGAAAAAGCTTGTTGTTGGAAATTCCTTCAAAGAAACAGAGTTCATATAATGATTTTTTGAAAGCTTTAGATAAATGAGGTTAAATGTTGGTCATTATTCAATGTTAGGGTTTATTCTTTCAAATGTTGCTGTCAATACCAAAGAGAATTAGCTACATTAGATAATGTGGATTCACTTCCATAAACTTAAAAAATTCCATTGAAAGTGCTTTAAAATGATGTAAAAATAACATTTTTGCATGTGCATCTGCTCTTCCTCTCAAGGTTTCTTTGCTCTTTTTCATGCATAGATGCTGTAAATGTGAGGAAGGAATTGTGTTTTAAGGTCTGAGACAGTACAGTTGAGATTTCTCAATCATAAAGCTTTTTTCCCATTTCTATAGTATTTTTGTCTGGGAATTAAAGTAATGATGCTGGATCTCTCACCCTAGTGGTTTGAGGAAATTGTCATACTGAGGATAATTTTAAATTTGTCTGTGCAACTGCTGCCTTTCCTTCACAAATTCTGCAATCTGGCAGTAATTCCATTAACATTTATGGAAGACCTTGAATGCAGTGTAAATTATGGTACTGAAGTTCTTAGAAGTGCAGGTATCTAGGATGAAGAATTTTCTGCCCTCAAGGACCAGTGCCAAAGTGTAAATACAGAATCCCCCTGCAGAGAGACACTGAGAGGCTTTTTTCATTGGTCAGGATTTTTAGGGTGACTTAGAGGAAACCTTAGTTCAAGTAAAAGCTTGTTTATAATTCATACTGGAATCACCCATGCTGAGTGCATCACGTCAGTTGTCACTGTTGGGTGCCACAGCTTCTCCTACAGCAACCAGGGTCTCATTAAGTAAATAACACCTCAGGGAAGAGACTTGTGCAGATTTTGTCCTGCTCCTTGCAAAGGAAAGTTAAGAATATCTTTGCTGCTAATGATAAATCTTCCCCCACTCCCTCCCTGAGAGGTACTGTCTTAAGTAAATGGTTAATGGTGTCAGCCCATCTTTTGTGGATGTTCTGCAGCATGAATGCATTAGATGTAGTCCTGACTTTAAAAGAAGTGCCAGCTTCAATGGAAGTCTCCATAGTTGGCAGGTTTTTGAGAACATCCTCTAAAAAAGAGTGGACAAGCTGTAGTGATGTTGTCTGTTATTGCTTGATGCTTTTCAACAGAGAAACCTCCATGTGAGGATCTGAAAATTAAAAATAGCAAGCTGTCAAGAGGCATAAATTTAAAATTAGGAAAAATCAGTCTTCTCTCTAAAGAAGACTTTATTCCTAAGGCTGTTCACTAACAGAGTTCTTAAATACCACTAGCAGACCTGGACAAGGCACAGTATTTTGTGTGAGATGGCATCTCACTAATTGTGTAGCATTCTTAGGGAGCCTGCTGTGAACTCTGTTTTGCTGTCCCTGGGGCCTGCTCTCTCAGCCTCACCTGACTCTTGCAGCTAAATGTTTCCCAGCTGGATGTGTTTCAGTGCATGTGTCCTATGTGCCAGCACCAGTGAGCACACACATACAGTGAAGGAGAGGGAAAAATTGATGTGCTTTCCTTTTAGTGAAGAAATCCTGCGTTTGTGTGCTAACTTGCTGTCTTCAGAATCATTTCCCTCTTCTTCTCTGAACTAGATTAGTTCTTCCTCTTGGAAATCAGACTGAGGATTGAACAGATTTCCTGCCTTTCTCTGAGGTAGGATGTAATTTTTGTAGTTAGGGGAAGAACTGCTCAGTTGTTTGAACGGCAGGGGGAAGAAATTATTTCCATATATTTAGGCAAGTGCACTAGAGCAAAGTTAAGATTCTTTCAGGCCATCTTGTATAAATCAACAATGTTGGAAACTTACTATTCTAAGAGCAATGAGGAAGTCTTTCCACCTATTTATTCTTTGCTAATCAAGTGGTAAAGGGGAAAAAGGCACTTGGTTACACTCCACGTGAGCAGCATAGTCAACTTCCTTCAGCCAGTTTGGTGATTGAGCATATGAAATTAGAAGTAAAGAAAAAGTCTTGTGTTGCAGTTTTAACAAAACAGGTCTTTAGTAATCGTGTCTTTACTGCTTTACTTCCTCAAACTAAGTTGTGAATAGATGAATAAGCAGCATGAATTTGCCCTTATAATTTTTATTGCTTTATGATAATCCAAAAAGTGGCAATCTGGGCTCATTTACATAACACATCACTGATGTCTTAATGTCTTTTTTCTTCTCTCATCCCTCTGTTTCTCAATGATCTCATCATTTAGAGACTTCTTGAGCAAAAACCAGGAGCTGTTACAGAAACTGTCTGAGAAGAATGAGGAAAACTTGCAGCTAGTGGAAGTTTTGAATGCTCTGTTTTTCATGCCATTCGGACGACTTCATAATTATGCCAGAACTTTGCTAAAGCTTGCCACGTGTTTTGAAGTGGTAGGATGGTTTTTCTAGCTATAGTTCAGTAAATAAACACATGAAACTTATAGCTTGGAAGTAACTGTTTGAAGCAAATGCCAGATAATTAGAAACAGTTTATTCCTCAGAGGCGCTGCTTCAAACTTGTATTTGCTGCAGGGAAGATCTTGCAGATTTATTTGCATAATCTTACACCAGCTGCACAGATCACATGACAGGTAGAAACTTGTTACCCTGCCAGAGCTGAGTGCTTAATTGCAAATATATTGTTCTGATGTTTGCCTGTTGCTTTTCAGTTTCATCTGGCATCATTGCTGTAGCTACCCTTGGCTGTAATGCTCTACTAAAAACACCATATATATTTTAGGTAGACTTTTACCACCCACTTAGATGTATATAATTCCTTTGTTTTGAAATAAAAGATGACTAAACAGGAACAGTAACTACTTGTACATTTACCCTAATATAGTAATTTAGATTATTGTTCCTGCAGTTATGAGCAGTACTTCTTAACAGTCTGTTAAGCTGCAAGAAAGTAGATCCTGTAATTGTGTATTAATCATTCTCCTTGTAGCGTTCAGGGATCTTCTTGTGATTTTAAAAACTGTCAGGACATTGACAGAACATGTGACCAAGAAAATACCTTGGTCTGATCTGTTTATTACCCTGACCAACTGTGGTGCCCTTAGTGCTGATTTAATAAAATGAGTGGTTGTACTGCAGCCTGGTTGGTGGTGTTGGTACAGGGGCTCAGAAACATCCTCAGCTCTGCCTCACTTTGTGCCCTACAGGCATCTCCAGAATACCAGAGGCTGCAGGATTCTAGTTCATGTTATGAGAGCCTTGCTGTCCATCTTAGCAGAAAAATGAAAGAAGCAGAATACACCCTTGGCTTCTGGAAGACCTTTCCTGGGAAAATGACGGTACGGTGATGGCTGCCGTTCTGTTAGCTGCTTGAATCTCTTGCTCTTAGTGCCTGATGCTGCTATCCCAGTTGCACTTGCTGTTTTTTCCAGCTGGTGTTGCTGTAGTACTCCTTATTTAGGAAGGTTGGGCCTTTGCTATGAAAGCCTAAAGCACCGACCTTAAGTCGCAGTGAGGGAGAAGTGGGATTGTGTCATTGTGCGTGTGACCCCCCCTGCAGGACTCCCTGCGGAAGCCGGAGCGGCGGCTGATCTGTGAGAGCAGCAATCGGGGCCTGTCCCTGCAGCACGCGGGAAGGTTCTCTGTCAACTGGTTCATCCTCTTCAACGATGCTCTGGTACATGCTCAGGTGAGCAGCCAGGAGCAAAACCTTTTCTCTGCTTCAAACCGCATGACATACTTCTCGTACAGTGAAGTAATCTGAAATTATGTGCCTTTTTAACATTTGATTGCATTGCCCTGAGGCTGGCATGGTTTCTGTTGGCTGTTTCTTGAGCAAAGTGATAGAAAGAGTCCCTAATGCTCAGTTTTTCCCAGTTCTCAAAGGGAAAAAAGAAACCATTTGGAAATAAATGGGATCACATTAATGGATCACCAACACCGGTGATGTTTCCCTTCTCCTTTCCTACAGTTCTCAACACACCATATCTTTCCCTTGTCCACGCTCTGGGTAGAAGCTCTTTCAGAAGAAGCTGGTAATGTGTGAGTATTCTTGCTTGTGATGCTGAAATAGTCTGGTATTTTGGGAGAGAAGATGAGCCTTTTGTAACCAATTATTGTGAACTTTGAGTAGAATACAGTGATTGCAGCCATCTCTACCCTTTTTTCTTGTTTCAGTAATTGTATTTTTGTGTCTTAAAAAAAGTTGTGTAAACATCAGAAAGAATAAAGTGGTTGAGAGGGGAGCAAGTCTTCTTTGCTGTTGCTTCTTTTTATTGCTAACTTAAAGGGAATGCTAGCTGAGGTAGGGAAGAGAAGATAAAATATCAACACTGTAAGAAACCTCAGAAATTCAGGATGGAATTTCGTAGATTAAAATACTTTTCCCCCATGTAGGAACGGGTTGAAGATTACAACACCTGAAGAACAATTTGTTCTTGTTTCTTCAACACCACAGGAGAAGGTGGGCATTGCTACAGATTTGACATGGCTTTGGTGATACAAATGAGGCTTTTTCCCCTACTGTGAAATGAAACTGGGAGGAGGATTGTCTTGAGTATTCCCCAAGGATGAAGTCTTTCTGCAGCTGTGTGCAGGCTGGCTGTACACAGTGCCTGAGTGCAGCAGTGTTGCAGTGCACAGCACTGTGCTGAGCAGTGCCAGGGACATGATTGTCTTTGCTGTGAAGGTGAGACAGGTGTTGGCTAAATCCTGTCATGAACCACTTTCTGTTTCAGACCAAGTGGCTGAGGGCAATAAGCCAAGCTGTGGACCAGGCCCTTAGAGGGACTTCTGACATGATTCTTTGTGGAGCTGGTGGGAGTGTGCCAAGACAGGAACCCCCTATTTCTCGCAGTGCCAAATACACCTTCTACAAGGACCCTCGATTCAAGGATGCTGTTTATGATGGGAGGTGGCTTTCAGGAAAACCCCATGGAAGGTAAAAGCATTGGAATGGTGCTGTTGAAACCAAAATGAAGTGGTTGCTGTAACAATAAGTAGGCTCACTCACAGAACATCTTTGAAAGGTGCAAAGTGAACTGATTGTGTTATATATTTGCATGGGTTTGTATTTTTTTCTAGAGGGATCCTGAAATGGGCAGATGGACGAATGTACTCTGGGACTTTCCGGACTGGGCTGGAGGATGGGTAAGGTATTCTAGCTACTTTAGGAGCCAGGCAAGAAATATTTTTTGTTGTAGAAGAAAACATCAAAACCGTTTTAATTAAAGGTTTTGCAGTGAATCTTACTGACCTTTCTTATAACATAGTGATGCATCTTCTTTAGTGTTTTCTTTGCTATATTTCTGGTAGAGCAAAGGTTTAGTAATTTAGCAAATGGATGACATCTTGAGACTTCAGAGTTTGGGTTAAAACTAATGAGAGTATGTGATCTTGATGAAGATAACTAGTACAGAGGAGACTGAAAGTAGTCTGAACAGAAGATCTGGACATTATCATGTTATCTGGTGAAAAAAATAAAACCACTTGAAAATAACTTAATGTATTGCACAGCTTTGAGTTAATCTGTGGACTTCATTGCTAAGAATCAGCTTAGAGCGCTGGTGATGCTGAGAGAGTAACTTATTTCCAAAGGCATTTTTATATGCATCTTGTGAGCAGACATGTCTGTAATGGGAAAGATAAAAATGTGTGAGTCCTATTGGCCTCCAGATGTATTTTCAAAATATTGGGTTGGAGGGGAAATTGAAATGGGGTCTGACTGCAGACAGCTTTTTAAAATTCCTCTTGGTTACTGGTATAAAGTCAAACTGTAAAACAAGGTTAGAGCTTTGGGCATTTGTGACTAAGTGTAACTAATCCTAGAGATTTTAGGGTTGTTGGAGATGGAAATACTGCAAGCAAGTCCAACCAGAAATAAATGGATTAGTATTTAGCTGCAATTGCTGAAGTTATCAAATGTGTATCCTTGTATTTCAGCATGCATGTTATAGTCTCAGCACTTAACAGCAGTGTCTTGTTGGGTGGACATGCTGTCAGGAGAACCTGCAGATCTGAATTTTGATCTCCTCAGGGGATTAAAATCAATAAATACAATTGTGTATCTCTTTTTTTTCAAGCATACTGAAATTGTGAATAGTTTCTTGTCACTGAACATAATTGGAAGCTAGCATATTATGAAAAAATATTTTTTGTAGCACTACATGTCCTCATCTTTCCCTGGAATAGAGTGTACTTGAATTATCAGGAGCTGAAGGAAACAGTAAAGGTAGAAGCAGTCTTAAGATTTGAAAAGACTCATGGCCTGAGAAAAACGCTGCATTGTGGCTGTGAGAGCAATATTTACAATGTGTCACAATGAAACAGGAGAGAGCAGTGTGGCCTAAATTGACCTAGTGATGCTGGAATTCTTACTTTCTCTTTTAAAAAATACCATGTGTGAGTGCTGTAGTTAAAGATACAACAGTGAGAGGGAGCATTCTGATTTTAGGATGGCTCTGTGATGTGGATGTGCTCAGTTAATGAAATGTTGGTGTTACACTGCTCGTGTTCCCTCTCTGCACTGGCAGGTACGGTGAATACAGAGTGCCTAACAAAGCACTGAACAAAGAGGACCATTACGTGGGATACTGGAAGGAAGGCAAAATGTGTGGGCACGGAGTGTACAGGTAAGTTGTGGCACTTGTGCTGCTGTCACTGCACGGCTGCAGGAGAGCAGGGCTGATGCTCTGACCAAACCTCTGTGTGTAGCTTTCTTACATTGCAGGCTTATGGTCGTAGTTACTGTGGCTTATTTTCTGCTTTGCTCACAATGCAACTTGTACAGTGCTCTGTTAATAATGTCTGCTCTAGTGTTGCTGCCACCTTGCAATAAGAGAGGATTCTTTATTGTGAGAGACAAATATAACCTCCAGTGAGTGGCCTTGCTTGTTGGGCAGAGAGTGGCTTTAAAACAAAGTATCCAAAGACTTGTATTAAAGGATCACTTTTATCCCAAACATACTTTAACTGTAGTTGCTGCTTGGTGTGGTTGTAATGCAATTCCTAGAGGGAAAAAGAGAGGGTTTATCTGTTTGGGGCAAGCACCCAACAAAACAAAATCAATCAAAAGCTCCAAAACTAGCCTCCCAGCAGAGCAGTAGGTGACAGGACTCTCACTTGCTCCCGTGTTTGTTGCTGTTGCAGCTACGCCACCGGTGAGGTGTATGAGGGGTGTTTCCAGGATAACATGCGGCACGGGCACGGGCTGCTGCGCAGCGGGAAGCTGACCTCCTCTTCTCCCAGCATGTTCATTGGACAGTGGATAATGGACAAGAAGAGTGGTTACGGAGTTTTTGATGATATCACAAGGTGATGCTTCCACAAATCCTTAAAACTCGAGTATGACATGCAATTGCAAAAAGAGTAGGAAAGGATTTGTTAGTACCAGTAATAGTGCACGTCTCGTTTTTTCTTCTTTATTGCTGAGCTTTCTGGGTTGATGATATAAAGAAATGGTCTAGGAACTGCTTTTTGGTGCTGCTTCTGGAGTGAATGGTGGGGGGATTGCACTCTTTTATTCTGTCCTGCTTTTCTGTCCTACTCCTGCCTGAAAACTAGCTCTGAATAGGGTGTCTTACTGAGGTGTTGTGTTGTGCATGTACTGAAAGTGTTATGAATTCATGTGAGGAATAGTCTTTCATCTCAGGCCTATGAGACTGGGTTGTTCACTGGCAAATAATGGTGCTCATGAATTTCAACTCGTGCTCAGGTTTTCCGTTGGATTATTCTGCCAATGCAGTGGAGGGAAGATGCTTCCTCTCAGGGCAGATTACTGAAATGATGGTCTCAGAGACAGGCTTGCACTCAATGTGTGCAGTAAATGAACCCTGAGCACACATCAATATAGTCTGTCTTTCAGTCACCCATTTATTGATTGTTTTTCTGGAAAGAGCTTTTGGTGAAAGCCCAAGGAACTGTTGTTGGTTTAACTAAATGCCCACTTCAAAAGCCAAGCAGGCTAAAGTCTGGAGTGTGAAGGGGGATGTTTTTCTGAAGCAGAGCTGTTCTATACCTATCTCTAGGTATTTCTGATGGCAGTTTTGCATCTAATCTTGCTCAGGGGTGGTGCTTGTTCTTACACTGTAGTGCCAAGATGTCTCTGCATACTTCCTTTAATCATTTATTTACCCAGGGCAAATAGATACCAGTTTTTCTTGCAAATCCTCTCACGTCAAGAATTTGTAAATGCAATGTTAGTTTATGGTGAAGGAGGAGTGTGACAATTGCTTTTCACTCCAGAGCTACTCGTGTCCTGATGTAGTTCTGTTTCTGGTCTTGGGGAGGTAATCTGTGTGTCTTTGTGTCCTCAGGATTTGTTTTCTGCACTTCCTCTGCAGCCCAGACAAACAAGGAATAGCTGCAGACACTCTTTATAGCCTGCTGTCACTGTTTCAAAAGAGTTATTTGAATGAATGGAACCTTGAGTTTCCATCCCTGTAACGGAGCATGTGGAATCTCTCTCCAAGGGGCCCTCACCCAGCAGAGGCCCCTGTAGCTGGCAGCATGAATCAGACACCTTATGGGGCCAGGCAGCTGGGAGAGACCCCTGAGCTGAGTTTAAAGCTTGAGCTTACTCTCTTTACTACAGAGTTTTTCCTGGGTGCATTTCAAGGAAAATGCTTGGCAACAAGCAGAATTGTATCAAATCAATTGCTAGTCTCCCTCTAAAAGTAGAAAAAAAAAAGGCCTTAACAAGTTATCTGAAAGAGGATGATATTTACTTGTAAGCAATCTTTAATTGTCTAATAAATTTTTTGGTATCATGACCTTTGTTAGGCTTTTCTGCAGGAACTTTCTACAATATGATGTGATTCTTTACAGTATTTGCACTCTTAATATTTCAAAAATGTCCTATATGACTTTCCCCAAGAAGAACAGTTTGGTTTCTTTTTATTTTTTTATTCTCTTTAGTTTGAGTCATCTGACTTTAGGTAAAAGAAATAAAAAACTTTTTGTCAAAACAAAAACTGCTCAGGTTCCTTGAGGCATGCACTGGGCTTAACAAGGCTTCAGCACTGTTTCAGCTCATCACCTTGCTTGGATGTGGCCAATTTGAAATGTGAATTGGGAAAGAAAGTTCTTTCTAATTTATTTCTATCCAAAAGAGTCTGTATTTCTGGGGAAACTAAACTGACACACCCAAAGCAAGTGTTCTGTGATTCTCTTCTGATGATTTCTGTAATGGTCAGATGGGACTGTAAAGCCAAAGAAAGACTGGAAATGTGCTATTTAGACTCTGGTTTTCCTACTTTCTTTTTCTTCAGAGGAGAAAAGTACATGGGAATGTGGCAAGATGACCTTTGCCAAGGCAATGGTGTTGTGGTTACTCAGTTTGGACTGTATTATGAAGGAGCCTTCAGTGCCAACAAAATGATGGTGAGTTGGACACCGGACCCTGGGCTTAGGGGCTTCTCCTCTAAGTGTGGCAGTTCCTGAGGCAGATGAGTGTGTGAGGCTGTGGAAACCTTCTGTTCATCTTCTATTGTCCATGCTTTTAGAATTGTCTTTATTATCCCTGCTCTATTTTACATAGGGCTACTTTAGAAAGAGCATAAAAATTGCTATTTACTAAGAATTAATAACAGATTTTCTGAAGTGCATCTTTAGATCTGTGGTGTGACCTTCTGTTATAATTATTGCTTTGTATTCTTTGTGATTCTTTTTGTAGGGAACTGGAATTCTGCTTTCTGAGGATGATACAGTCTATGAGGGGGAATTTTCAGATAACTGGACTCTGAGTGGAAAGGTGAGTATTACAGCTGTCACTTGTAAACTTCTACCATCTAAGAAAATAAAAAGGCTGTAATTTGGTTCCCAATGGAATTTAGTTAATTTTTTTATTATCTTCTCTCAAGGGAACACTGACCCTGCCAAATGGAGATTATATTGAAGGTCTCTTCAGTGGAGAGTGGGGATCTGGAATAAAAATCACAGGAACGTACTTCAAACCTAGTTTGTATGAGAATGAGAAGGACAAGCCTAAAGCACTGTGAGTGTTGAATAATAAATAATTTCTCATATGGCTCAGTAATACTGAGGAACAGAATGATTGTCTTTTTTTCAAAGACCAGTCAAAAATACTTCTTCCAAAGAAACAGTGATGTTTTAAAAACATTTTTCTTCTTTCTCGCTGCTCAGGAAATAAGATAAACATATTTTTATAGTTATTCTTGCTTTAATAACTACTTGAATATGTAAATAGTTGCATGAAATTACAAGATAGGTGATGTGTTGCTACTGTGCTGTAGCAGTCTCAATTTTTTTTTGTTTGTGTTAGAACTGACTGATAGAACCCGAGTTCACAGCTGCTGCTGACTTTTGAGCTCCTGAGAAAGACTAAGTTCCACTGGAGTGGTTAAGTTAATCACAGAACTCTCTGCCTTCTGCCAGTTATTTTGTTAGCAGCTTAATGAATTAAGTGTGCCTTTTAATAATGCCAGCAGGGATATATGTGGACAGATTTGACTAGATCCTCCACCTCTTCCAAACAGTGTGTAAGAAAATAGGAGGTTGCTGATTTGCAAGAGAGCATTTTAATACCTTGGCAAAGATCACTTTGAAAAGTATCCATAAACCTCTCTGTATAGCAGATGTATTAGGGCAATTTGCTTAATTATTTCTGGGGGAAACAAACCAAACATGTTTAAGTTTTAACTGATATATCTGAGTAGAAGAAACTTAAGTAAAGAGTTGATGGTGAGATGTTGGTATGTGGTAGCACCATGTAATGGTTTAGCAGGTGCTGTATGGGATTCAGTATCTTGGAAGTGTGTTCTGAAATCTCCGATTAAAATGGGAAACACGGCTCTAATATTTTTACATAGATTACTTCTCAGTTGGCTTCCTGAAGCTTTCACTGGTAATTTCTTTTGACAGTGCTGACACCTACAACAGCACGCAAGTTAAGCAGGGCCTCCCTGCTGAACTGAACACTTGCAGCCTTCACAGCTGTCTGCTTTTTACCCCAGTAGGGAGTCTATGAATAAATGTATGTACATATTTTTGAGGATTGCTTGTAAAAGAAGGGCTTCATCTACCCTCTTCTGACTATCTTCAAGTCAAAAATATTCTGGTATAATTTATAAAGAGGGTTAGAGCCTACTTTTTCTGCTTTGAAACTGGCAACATGGGGAAATACCTGTGTTGCTAGTTCTCATCTCAAATATGCTGGAAGAAATATTAATGAAAGGACAATGTCTGACACTTGATTTAAATCAAGATAGAACTGTTAACCCTGACAGCAATTATTTGTTTTGAGAAAGCTTTTCAAAGCCCTTAATTTTATTATATGTCTGAGATATCTTTATCTATACACATGGGAAGAAGAGCTTTCAGTTTTCTTCTGGCTATAGCTGATCCCTGAGCATTGTCTGGCAGTGAAAGGATGCCTGAGCTGGTTTTTCTCTCTATCAGCACATCCCTGACAGGTCATGCAACATTATCTGTAGCTATTACTACAGGGTCAGAAGCTGTGTACCCATCCTTGGTATTTGTGTGGGCAGTTGTGCTAGTTGTACACTCCAGGACAGTGAGATATTTGGATCTTACTTGTGCTGTGTCCCTGCTACATGAATGTGTCCTGAGACTTCTGAATGAATACCAGTGGTGAAGATAAGCACCAGTCCTTTGTTGTACTGCTTCCTGGAAGGCTGCAAGAAAGAGTAAAACTAACAAGGTTCATAGCTGTTCTCTCCTGTAGGTATTACTCATAGGCTCTAACTTTAATCTTAGTGATAAAACTTGGTTCACAGTAGAGGCTGTTAAGTCCATCAGCTTTTGGTAAAACAGTGTGAGAGACAGTGTGAGGTTGGCATTAGCCCTGGGTGGTTTTCAAGCTGAATGTGTTGTTTCATTGCTATTTGAGTTTAATGGTCACACTGATCATTTTATTAGGAGGAAACTTGGGATCCTGTCAGTGTCCCCTGATGAGAAGTGGAAGGCAGTATTTGAAGAATGCTGGAACCAGCTTGGTTGTGAGAGCCCTGGCCAGGGGGACAGATGGAAGGCTTGGGACAACATTGCGGTGGCTCTGACCACCAACCGACGGCAGCACAAAGACAGGTTGGCTCCTAAATGTGTCAGCAAGCAAAACAGCCTGGGGAAGGAAAATGGAATTGCTCTTGGCTCTAAACTAGAAACTCTGACTGTAAAGTTTTACAGCAAATCCCAAGTGAAATGATAACCTTGCTGCTCTGCACTGCGTCCCTTTCAGGGCATACTGATGTCTGTCACTAGCTGAGTTGTTAATGTCAGGGGTTTTCTCCCCGTTGTGTGTCTCAACCTGTACAATGTCTGTCTTTTTAAACTGCAGCCCGGAATTACTGAGCCGCTCACATACTCAGACACTGGAAAGTTTGGAGTTCATTCCACAACACATTGGTGCCTTCACCCTGGAAAAATATGAAAATATAAAAAAATATTTGATAAAGGTATTGTGACTGAAATGCTCACATAATAAGGCATGTGATATCAAGCTCACTTTGTAATATCTTTCCTAATTACTTCCGTATTTGCACTCTTGTAATCAATAGTTCATGCTTGCTCATCACTTCTTAATATACTGGAATTCCACAACTAAGATTAAAATCATTGAATACCTAATGAATGCTCTCTTAAAGTGACTTTCTGTTCAGTTACAGTATTTTTTTAACTTGTCTGCCATTGACCTCTCTGACTGGCCAATTAATATCCTTTGTCTCAGGCTTGTGATACTCCTCTCCATCCCTTGGGCAAGCTGGTGGAAACACTGGTGGCTGTCTACAGAATGACCTATGTTGGAGTGGGAGCAAATCGACGGCTGCTGCAGGAGGCTGTAAGAGAGATCAAGTCCTACCTCAAACGCATCTTCCAGCTGGTCAGGTAACGAGACTCATTGCCCAGCCAAACTGCTGCTGGATTCATTAAAGCTGTCCCACGTACTGAAGCTGTCTAGTGTTGTACAGTTCAAAGGTGCTGGCATTGTTACTTAATTTTGGGGTTTGCATGTATTTTCCTGATCTTTTTAAGGAGTCTTGAATATTTTGTCAAAAATGGAAAAACTAAACTCTTTACACCTAATGTGTTACATCCTACATTGTACTTCAAAATGTGGCTGTAAGCAGCTCACCTGGAGTACGGATTTACAATTTAGTGTCTGTGAATATCAGTGCTGTGCACAGACAGTGTTCAAAGGGTATGGAACACCAGTGAGGATAGGGAATCCCAGTGTATTCTGTAAAGTTCTTACCAGTATGGCATTAAAGTTCTTGCCAATGTGGATGAACTATCTTCCTGTGAAGAACTGGCTTAGATTCTTGAGAATAATTACAGCTTTGTGTCCTGCCAATCTGAAAGCAGAAATATTCCGAATTGCTAACAATTGGAAGCCTTGTCTGGAGGGAAGGGATTTTAATGTAGGAAAGGTATCCTTGGCACTGGAGAGGTTTCCTTCCTAAGTTTTCTTCCAGGGGGCTGGGACTGTATGTGCATGAGCTATGCTGTCTTAGCTAACACCATGCATTATTTCTGCTGGCTTTTTCTCTCCAGTCTTGCCTCAGTGCTGAGATCTGTGGAAACGTGTTGATGTGACCTCAAATGCTGTTTCGTGTGTTGCTCTTTAGGTTCTTGTTTCCTGATCTCCCGGAAGAGGGCAGCACAATTCCATTTTTGGCAACGGAGCCAAAAGGAAGGCGGTCGTTTTGCAGTGGGAAATCTGATTCCAGATCAGAATCTCCTGAGCCAGGGTACATAAAGGAAAAACAAATAAAAACTAACAAAGCCTTTATTTTATTTGTTGATTTTTTTTTTTTCCTTGGTTGGGGGAAGAAAGATAAACAATATTCAACTGATGGATCTAAGCTGTGTTTTTTTTCCCCTTTGGTTTTGATGGCAGGGTCTGATAAGCAAACTTCCATGTTATGGTTGTAATAAGCATTTCATGCTTATCCATGTAATGGTTCTTTACTTAAAATTTGCTTTTGTCTGTTACGGGTAAGCAAGTTAAGGCTTGGGTCTGGGCTTCAGACACGTATTTGGGATAAGAGCACTGGAGGTAATTATAATCTTTTCTTATCAGAGTTGCTGTGTGTTGGATTTGTACTTATATTTTTACTCTTATCCATCGTAAAATAGGCTCGTGCTAAATGAAAGATTTGTTCCAATGATTTTCATTCAATATTTATAGATAATTAGGTTTTTTATGCCTTCCTCTGCAAACCATGTCCTCTACTTTGTTGTTGCAGCTATGTGGTAACCAGTTTTGGCTTGCTGCTGCCTGTGTTACTGCCACGCCTCTATCCCCCTCTGTTCATGTTGTATGCCTTGGATAACGAGCGTGAGGAGGACATTTACTGGGAATGTGTTTTACGCCTGAACAAGCAAACTGATATGGCTCTTCTCAGCTTTCTTGGAGTGCAAGTGTGAGTGTGCTACAATGCAACAGAAACTGGAACAGCTTATGGCATGCAATTAGATAAAGCAACAAAAACAAAACCCTAGTTTTCTAAAGTATTTTCTCTGATTTAAATGCATCTAAACATATCTTCAAGCTGTTTAGAAGGGTTGAAAGAGTGAATCAAACCTTCCCTCTTCCAAAACGGGGAGGTGGAAGGGTTGGGAAGGAGGTAAAGATTGATGTTGCTGCAAAAGCACAGTGAGACATTTCAAATTAGACAGTTTTCTGGGTACCTGTGGGAGGTGTAGTTGATCCTGTAGGAAGGGCTCTTGTGTCTCAGAACATGATGACTTCATTCCTGTAATGCAAAAAATTCTTTAAGGCTATGTTCTCTCAGTGTACTATGTGGATTTCTTGCAGGAAATTTTGGCCAGGAACTGTATCCATCCTTGGAGAGAGCAGAAAGGTACGTTCACTGGTCCTTGTTTACATGTTTTGCCCAGTGCTTCTTTCAAGAAGCTGAAATCATTCAAGTGATCAAAGAATATTTGGATAGGCTTTTTGCTTAAGATGTGCTATGTTATTAGATTTCCCTTATGTTTGCCTGCTATTTAAATGCTGTGGTGGTGACTTAGCAGGAACACTGGCCTAGATCATCTCCAGAGGCCCCTTCCAGCCCCAGCCATTCTGTGATTTCTTACAGTTGCCATAAGTCCAGCTTTGTCACTCCCTTGGTAATGAATTCAAGAGACCTTTGCTTGGTCTCCAGTTATGAAAGTATGAGAATAAAAGTCTAGCAAGGACATTTTCAAGCTGCTTAATTTAGAGGGTTCTATCATCATATACTTTCTGATTAGAAAAAATATATAGTTTACATTCTTAATCATTATCGTGTTGAAAGAAGCTCAACACTTAACAGTGGGAGTGCTGAACCTGCCTGATAAATCTTACCATGATTCCACAGGTATCATCAAACACAAAAGATGCCTGCTTTGCCTCTGCTGTTGAATGTTTACAACAAATCAGGTAATTCTCTGCAATTTGTCTTTCAATGTTTTACTGTTCCTGCTATAGTAATATCTGGTTTACTTGACTGGGATCCTTTACATGTCACACTTTTTTGTTCTCTTTTGAGATGTTTCCCAGTTCTGAGCAAAAATGCAATTTTTCCTGCTTGGGAATGAAGTGTTGCCTCATAAACACACCTGAAAGGTGTTTGTGGGGCACCATTTAGAATCAAAGGCATAAGGATGTCTGTCAAATACACATGTGAATTTCCAAACAGCTGGGGTAAAGTGACCTGAGTATGGGAGGCTTTTCTGTGTCTGTTGTGCAAGAATTTAAGAAATTAGGCAATTAAAAATATTTTAGGTAGTAATTTTTCCCCTCTTACCTCTACTCACAGTAGTGTGCCTTGGTGTGGTGCTTGTAACCTGGGTACTGTGCAGCCTTGGCAGCCCTGGCTGCTGCAGTGTCAGTGTCTGACAGACCTCCATCTCATGGGGTGGGCTATGCTGGCCAGCACAGATCTCTCACTGCTCTTACCCTGGTTTGCTTTTGCTCCCCAAACAGTACCACATTTACCCCAGCTGACAAGCTGAAGGTGATCCAGCAGACTTTTGAAGAGATTTCCCAGAGTGTCCTTGAGACCCTTCAGGAAGATTTTCTGTGGTCCATGGATGACTTATTTCCTGTTTTTCTCTATGTGGTGCTACGAGCCAGGTAGGCACTAAGGGTGGCATCAGTCATAAGCTGAGCATAGGCAGTACAAATACTTCTGCATTAAATACTCCTGCTGCTTGTTATAGGATTAGTTACTGGCTTTTCCGAACTATACCTTTTCCAATTTGACTGTTTGCTTTGGCCTGAAAAAGTCTTAACAGTTTATTGTGAAAAGGCCCTGAATTCAGAATTAAGAAACATTCTACAGGCAGCTTTTGTACCCATGTTCACTTTCCCACTCTCACCTGTGGCAGGATAAGGAATTTGGGGTCTGAGGTGCACTTAATTGAAGACCTGATGGATCCCTATCTCCAGCATGGGGAGCAAGGCATCATGTTCACTACTTTGAAGGTATGAAAATTATTCAGTTATTACAGGCTTTCTTTGGAAATAATCAGCTTTTAGCAGTGAAGATCAGCTTAGGACAATTCTATGAATATTAGGCCATAACTTCTTTGACTTTTTTAATTGAAATTTTTTACTAGGATTGGCAAGGAAATTTAATGTAGAGCTTTGGGTAACCTCCTAATGGCAGGTACTGCTAAGAAAAATGGTGCAATGTGCAAGTGTGGATGACTCAAAGGTAATATTGGTTGCTGTTGAAACTGCTCTAAATTCTTACCTGGACCTTGTCATTCCCCTGCAACTTAACAAGCCTTACTCTTCCTATAAAAATGGAAATAAAGTGCTTCTTTTGAGGTTAGCCATTCCATTAAAGTTTAAGTCTAACATTACATCAAGGCTTTCCAAGAATGCAGTTTTAGGGGGGAAAATACATCTTTCACACTCCACATTTTATTAAGTGTTATCTTTTTAAGCATGGGAAAAGGAAGAGGGTGTGTTTGGAAGAATATCCTGTTTTACACTGTGACATTCATTATGGAAATATGTTGTTTTGGTACCTCAAGACTTTATCATGTCGATCTTGGGACAGTTCAGCTGTGTGGAGCCTTTTAGTGATGTTGTTTTGGAGGGAGGCTGTTAATCTGAAACTTAACACTTCAGTTTAAGATTTTTACTTAAGTTATCATGATTGTATTTTCTGTCTATGCAAACTCAAAGTAGTTGGGTCCAGAGGATTTTTTAAGACCTATTAGTTTCATAATGTTGCAAAAAAGGAAGATTTGCCGTGGTTCAAATTTACTTAAGAACCTTCATGGTGGAAGCAGAAGGAGAATCTAATTTGCCATGAGTGCAAGTGTTGTCTGAGACATCTATTTTAAGTTTCTGATCCCGGCTGACCTGACCCAGTCATGTTTGAACCAGCATTAAGTGACTCTCAATAGGGGGTCAGAGTGATGGAAATCTTAGCTTTCAGTCTGAGTGCTTTTGAAATTATTCATCCCTGCATCCTTGTCTTGTAAAAAAAAATTTTTTTTTGAGTCCTTCTGTCAAAGGGCAAAGCGAGAATTGTAACCAAAAATATATTTTCATCTTGGCATCGCTGGGAGCTATGAAAGTGTTGAGTCCCAAATCATGCTATCTTGCTTGATTGGGTGTTGGATGTAATTGGTAACTTAGTCTCCTGTTGCTCATTTTGCTAGTTTACAGATCAGAAGGTTCTCATGTGTTGAGTGCCACTGTAGCATTGCTTTTTGTAGAGAGCCTGTTTTCTTGCATAGAAGAAAATCAACGTTTTTATGTGTGATGCTTTGCTGTGAACTGGCATTTGTGCTAATCTAAACTTTGTTTTAATTCAGGCATGTTACTACCAGATTCAACACGAAAAGCTCACCTAGACCATCATTTACAACCTGCCTCTGCGGGATAATCTACTCAGTAGAACTTTACTAATAACCACTTCTTCCCTGAAATGGCCCTTAGAAAATACTTGGTTATGGTTCTGCTACTACAGATGAAAATACCTGGTTGTTTCTTCTGAACTCTCAGTTCTAAGATTCAAAAACTGCAGCCAGAAGCTTTCTGTGAAGTGGTGATGAAGTTAAAGACTTGGTTTGTCAAGTACCTACCAAGAAGAAATACTTTCCTATTCTAACAGAAAGATTATTTACTCCTTTTAAATTAACCATGCTGCACAAAGGCATGGCATCTACATAGAACACATGTGAGAGTCTGGACCGCATGGCTTCCAAAGCAGTGGGTTTGTTTTTATTATTCCTGGTTCGTCAGCAGAAATGTTTAAAGGGAATGAATTGCACCACAGAACCATTCGGTCTTCCTGAATTAAGCTGTATGTTTGTTTATTTAAGAAAATAGAAATATGTTAGTATTTATAATGGGTACCTATAGTGTGTTTGGCTATAATGGTTTTGAGGCATCTGTGTTGAACAGCATTGCTGAATGCAGTATTCATGTGCTGTTGTGGAAATAATCACACTGTTATGGACTTCACTGTTTACTAGAATTGTAAATATACAGGCATTTACCATTCTTTCTGTTTCTGAAATAAATAAAAGGCACTGACCACTTAAGATTTTGGCACTGAATGAAATGCTGTGCAGTGTTCAGTTTGCCTACCCTGAGGACAAACGCTGTCTCTGTCAGCCCCTGTGGTAGCAGGTGAGAAGGGTGAAGGGTGCTCTTGAACAGATGTGCTGGGATATCCTTGGTTAACACCAGGTACCCACCAGGCTCCTCTCTCACTCCCTGCTCAGCAGCAAGGGCTGTCTGGCCCCTTCCCAGGCAGCAAGGCTCAGCATGCAGAGCCATTGCCCCAGAGGTGAACTCTACTGTTAAACTCCAAGCTCTTCCTGCTGCAGGGGAGCTCCCAGGCTGTTCACCCCGCAGGCTGGCTGGGCTGGCTGCTCCAGCGGGTTTGGAACTGCTGCCACTGCTCCTGGTTCTGCCTGTGCCGAGCCAGAGCTGCCTCTGAGGCAGAGCTTCAGTGCTTCCGTGCTTCCCACTCGGAGCAGGACACACCGGGCTGTCTGTCCTGGCACTAATCACAAGGTGTTCCCATTTTGGAAAGCTCCCCGCAGTCCCTTAGCGCCATCCTGAGCACGCCTGCTGCAGCAGTTCACCTCGGAGGCTGCAGAGAAGTCATTTCCCTGGGGAATCTGTGAGTGTGTGTTTTCTGTGGTCTGTGGCTAACTTCACTTGTACCAACAACACTGCTGGGTAACTAGAGCATTGTAGGTGCCACGACTGACTCAAAAAAAATAAAAATGGAGAGGAAATGTAGATTACAGAGTGCTATAGTGGCTTGAGTTATATTAGACTACCAGAGATAACATTTATCATATTTTGAAGTAGTGGTCATGGCTTATATACTGGCATCTAAATGGAAAGAACCCATATGCCAAAAAACTGCTGTGTTGAACAACACCTGTATTGTAGCAGTTTTCATAATAAAGTCAAAGTGATTGGTCTTTTCAAAATTATTTCTAGTTTTATCAGAGAAGGTGAAAGAGTAATTCTGGAACAATGATGTTTAAAACTACTGTTAAACTTGCAACAGATTATAATGAGAGAATATAGAGAGTGGACTTCATGTTTATAAACAATTTAGTGTTGGCTTAATCTTATTTTTTAAATTATGTGGAATGACTCAAGGAGAGAGAAGCAATAATATGAATAAAAGGGAAGCTATAAAAAGCTAACTTGAGAAGGGGGGACACAACTAGGGGTGAAGAGCATAATGAAGGATATGGGAGAATTCAAACAGTTCACCTTGTACTAGATGAAGCCTTTCCATGCAATCACCTCTTGAAACTCAATGAAAAAAAACAACTAACTGAAGCCTGTAGGAACAGAACTGCCCTTTGAAAAGGGCTATGCAGAACAGCTGAGTAAATCAACAGCAATAATTTTCATGTGCAGAAGATCTGAATTCAGGATTTATTTTGCCTTTTGTGGGAGTGTAACCATGAAAAACAGATTTTGGATCTTTTTTTCCCCCTGTAACTGCTTTGAATTGGCATTTGTTGTATTTGGATACTTCAGAAGAAAGGATTTTACTATTATGCTTTGTTTCATATGACTAAGTACTACATTGATTTAGTGCCTTAAACCAAAAATGTAACTAGAGATGGGAAATTCTTCTGTAATATTCCTACCTTTCAAGAACAAGGTGTAGCTACAAATACTTAACAAGTTTAATGGTATAACTTCATTTACTGTGAATGGTGCAAAGCTGAGAACTACAAAAGCCAAAGGATACATCTGCCTTTACATATATAAACACAGAGAGAGGTTTATATATACACTCAGTCTCTTAGAAAAAGTAGTGGTATCACCTATGAATTTAGCTTGGCTGATCAAGGGAAGCAGACAGTCTGGGCTGGATTATTTTTGGTCCTTCTGATATATAGCTCAGTTATCAGCTGAAGAGAATCCCAGGATTAAATGTGCTTCTGACACAGATTCCACTTTACAGCCGATCTGGACTGTGATGCGTTAGGAAATCAGTACAGACCAGCTTTGATTTGTGTATTGCTGTAACTAACAAAGAAATGAGTTAACCTGCAGGACCTTTCCAGCTGGATTGCTTCAGGGTAATTACTTTTTTCTCTCTTTTTCTTTTTTTTTTTTTTTTTTAAATGGAAAGCCGGATATTTCCTGTGCTGCAGCAGAAATCCTGTAACCAGCCACAGAAGATCAACACTCTGGTGTTCCAGATTCTCACTGCAATCACAGGCACGATAGCTGCAGACAGACCCCAAGTGATCAGAACCCTGTTGACTGGGAAGGCTGAGGAGAATAAGAAACTATTTAAGTGAGAGACAATGTAAAGTAGTTTTTTAATGCAAGAAAAGGGTTAAGGGGATTTGTTCTCTTCTCTCTGGTAATGAGTAGTTCTAAGGTTAGGTTTCTGCGGATTAGAAAGGAGAGGATGTCCATAGATTAGCTGGGGCACTGAGGTTACTTGCTGTACTAACATCCAACAAATGCTCTTTCCCTCTGGAAATTCTGCATGAGCTGAACATGGCCTATTCTGTGGGGTTTGCAGGTAAGAAAATTGCACTGTACTGAAACCATTGTACTGCAAGGATGCATTTCCCCCATGTAAGTGTGAAATTAGTTTCCTCTCATAGCTGTAGCAAAGCTATTTAAACTTCTCATACCTGTTTGATTTTTGCTAGCTAAATTTTATGAATGGGGAGTAGAAGCTTGAAAGGGAATTTTTTCCTCAGTCCTAATCTTCACAAAGTTGTACTTCTTTTTAGAAGTAGCTTAGGAAACTACTTGTTCTGGTATGTTGAGAGATAATGTAGAAAAATGTGTGACTGCTATGGGACTGTAAAACAAATCCTTTCTTTGAACAACCTAGCCATGTACTTCTAAGTTGATTTAGTGTGAGTACAGTGGTTGTTCTTTTTTTAGGGGGCTTTTGGTTGTTTGGTTTCTCTTTTGTACACCCAAGCTGTTGGCAGTAAACATCTGGAAGTAAAGCTGGCTGCCCCTCAGGACTGCAGTGTGCTGTATCCAAGTGTTCTGTGAGTGCTGCTCTTTTGGGGAGTGATATTTTGGCAGTTCTTACCCCATGTAAACAAGGTACCCACCCCACCACTGCAGCTCTAAGGTTGTGCTTTAGAGGGAGGCAGAATGAACCACCACTGAATAGAGCTGACTACAAAGAATAACAGCATAAATTACTTCATGTTGAGTGTTGTGAAATCTCGCAGAATGCCTGGTATGAACATAACATTTTTTCAAGTTGTTGGTTTTTTTAACTCTACTGCCTCTGACTTACATTAAGTGGTGCTTGGGATGAGATAAATGGTTTTGAAGGCTTAAAATGTGTCCATTTATTCCACTAATATTTAGGATTGCTGTTTAGCTAAAACACTTTTAAGGTCTCAAAAAAAGCAAGATTGTTCTTTACACTGACTAGAAAATAAGCTGTCAGACTTCAGTGATGACACTGGCCTAATTAAGCTTATTTAATGCAGAACAAAAAAGTCCTGAACAGGGCATGTGGTTTGAGTTGCTGAATATCTCTCCCTACCTTTTTTTGCCTACTCAGTTTGCTGATTTAGAGTGGCTTATTTGCAAAAAAAGCTTTCTCTGAGTGTTTCCTGCCCTCATGCTCATTTGCAGTCTCCAATATGCCAAATCATTAATTTTGGCAAATTTAAAGATAGGAATAGTTACACTTGTGCTCTAGTCTAACATGTTGACCAAAGCAGTGTACAAGAGCAGGAGGGTGATGTTCTGGATGTCAGGTTTTCTGATGTCCCCTTTAGAGCCTTGACAAGATGCAAAATTGTCCACTTAAAGACAATTCTGAAACTTCATTAAAACAGGGCTTAGGTTCCCTTGCAGCTCTAGTCTTCTGTCTGATGATTAGGGAAAGGAATTCTATACTCTGCTGCTGAAGGAGCAGCCCAGATTTGGGATAACTGGTGTTTGCAGACTTGAGGTGACTGACTCATTTGGACTCAAATTCTGGCGCACTCAGTGTGGGTATCCAGTTCTGAATCTAACAACAGGAAAGAGAAATGTCTTCTATTAATGGGCATCTGTAATTGCTTGCAATACACGTGAATGGGAAGGCCCTTATACTGCCTGGGAGATTAGCCAGGTAAGCCTTTTAGCAAGAATTTCCATCTAATTTACTTAGATCCCTGGATGAGGAGACCCTGAGCTCTGGCCTTACAGTCTACGTAGATATAAGTCTTGGGAAATAAAGGCACAGTAGTAATTCTGCATTTATTTGAACTCTGACCTTTGCCCTTAAGCAAACAATCCAGTAGGTCTCTTTCTAAAGAAGCAGCTCCTCTTCTGGTAGTGACTTTTCAGCATCTGCTGCTACTGACAGCATCTGAAACCAGGCTTCACAGTTGGAAGCTGCTTTCCTTTTGTTGTGTGTAAATATGAAACAACTACTAATTTATGACTGAGGTGAGCTGTGGTGTTCAGAACTTGACAGATTTCGATGTTTAAATGCTGCTTCTGTTAGTGTGAGCATAAACTCTGTGGTTTAAGATGACAGCAATGGACAGAAAGGTTACTGCATGTTTATCCCTAGAACTCTGATAGCTGCAGCTGAGGGTTCCACCCAACAAGGCAAGCAATCACCCTTCAGTAGCTTTCTCAGACTTTTGGGAAATCTGAGGTTAACAAACTGTGTCCAAAATTTCCAAACACACTCAAGCTGCTCCCACATCTTGTCTCTGTGGAAGCTGTACTGATACCAGAAGCTGCAATGCTCTATGGGGAAAAATTATTCCCTTGAGAATTTTAAAGGGGCAATGATATTGTTTGTGTTTAGCAGAGTCTGAAATGTTTTAGCATCTACAGAAATGCTGTTCTTTCTTTCCAAATGCTTTGTCTTGTTAAGAAACAAGTTTTAATGACTAGATTTGTTTGTCCTGCTTTGTTAAATCCATCGTTAGACAGATCAACTAAGCTTAAAAACAGGGAAGACAAATTCTTAAAGGAAAAGAACGGAGATGATTGAAAAATATTAAATGATTGCAGCTCAAACCCCAGTTGTACTGGGGGAAGATCAAACTATCACTTTTTCTGAATTTTGAAAGAAGAAATCATAATTTTAAAAGCAGTCTTCAATTAGAATTTCAATAAGATGTACTATTGCGTATCCTGTAGAAGTAACTTGAAATCATTGCCCAGATTCAGTAATAAAATGTTTGAGTCATAATCTCACAATTTATGATTTTTTTTTCTCCCTTAATTTCCACTGCCTATTGAAAGCAGTTTTATGATTTAACAGGAGGGAGAGAGGAAGCATGTTCTAAAAATAAGTATTAAGTGCAGTAAAAGTGACAGTAATGCCTTCTGCTTTTGTAAGCAGATCAAGATAATACTTTTCCTGCCTGTGCCTTTGCTGCTTTCTATCTAGAGTGCAATCTAGAGGAAAATGGCTGCCTTTTTGCTGTATTAATCCAGGGCATAAACTACTGTGCATGTAACAGAATTTGGTAATGCATTCACTGTGCCATGCTGGGATTCACTGTGGGCTGAGGTGCTCAAATGTTTGATGTGTTTTTTACTTGTAGTCCAAGTTATCTCTTGAGTGGCCAGTTGAATTCTTTTAATTCTTTATGAGTAATCTACAATACTGCTAATCATGACAACATCTTTACACTTGTATCAAGTGTGATTTGAAGCTAAATCAGCTAGGATGTAATGAAGATTTTTAATTACTTAAGAGCTTTCATACATAGATTCTTGATGCTTTAGAGTATAAAATGCAGTGTGTGGTGTTCCCTGGGGAATTTCCATACTACTTTGAGAAGGAGAGTTCAGAGAATTCTCTGAAGCAATCCTGTACCCTGCATTGTTTGCCACGAACAGCAGATTGACCAACTTCTTCCAGTTTTAGTTTAAGAGAACATTATAGGTTAGTGATAGGTTGTCACAGAATTTTAAGGGAGGGAAGGAATTTGAAAGAAAGTTGCAGAAGGCACATATTTTGTATGTGGAAAAGTCATGCAACATGGATATGTATTAATTAGTGTCTTCCTGCATTGCTTAAAAATGCAGATTTAAAATCTAAAGAAAAAAATAAGGTAGCATATGCTGGTTTTTATACTTAAAGAAATCAACAACGTATCTTTAGATTAGCAAATAACTTCTTTGATTCTATCTCTAAAAGTGACAACCTATTATAAATTGCCTGAGAGAGATGATGATAGCAGTTTGGGGTTTTTGTGTTTTAATTCACTGTGAGGAAATAGAGAAAGATAAAAGCTCTGTGGAACAATTCCTTCAAAGACCTTAAACTCTAATAGTGATAGAGACAGGGATCCTTTTTTCAAAATCATGTATTTGCTTAATGAAAATCCAGTAGAAACTCCAGTCTTTTAGTTTTAATATTGTGTCGATATTGAGGGGGATTAAATGTAATGTGTCTTTGAATATGATTATTCTCCAAGCTATATGGATATAAACAAGATTTAAGTCTTTAAAAAAAATTATGATTTCCCATGGTAGTACACTTAAGAAGCTGGAGAGCTAGAAGATGGACCAAGCAGCTTTCTGTTTTCGATAACTTAATGAAGCAAGCAAATGACAATTCCATAAAGAAATTATCGTATTGCAGTTGAGGTTTGTCTGCCTGCATCTTGGATGCTACTGAGCAGCTGAATTTACAGGTGGGACTCATATATTAAATTTATTTCTGGCATCCGTGGTGCACTTAAAATACAAATTATTGCCTAGCCTTCTTTTGTTTTAAACTCTGCTTTCTCATCAGTGTAAAATACCTGACAGTATTCTGATGTGAGGGTGCTTTTTTCCCTAGTTCAGCATCTATCTTTGTGAAACCAGCGTGGTGTGAATGCAGAATTCAAAGCAGGTGAATAAAGGAGAAGATGGAGGTGCCAACAGTCAGCAGTAAAGATAATGGTAATGTTTGAATCTCTTTTTTTTTTCAGCTTTCTTTCTCTTTGAAAAAAGTGTTATTCCTTAATCTCTGTGACTCTTCCATTGAGTCATGAGAGATGAATGTGTCTGAAGTACTTAGTAATTGGAATGATTCTTGATGTTCAGTGGTGGTATGCAGTTAACTTAAGAGAGCACTAGAGAATATCTGGCATCTGTTTCTGGCTTATGTTTCACCTCTTCTCGGTAGGAGGTATGAGCTTGAACCCAGACTGTTTTGTGTGAGATTGGCTGTTTGGTTTTCCCACAGGACAGTTTGAAATTGCTAGTATGACCTGCTGGCTGATAACATGGTAAAACAGCTCTTATGCAACAGAGTTGATTGCAGGAAAAAAATGCAAGGCAGACAGGAAATGTCTATGCACTTCTAAGAAGTACAAATTGAGGCAAGGTGCATTTCAAAGGTCTGGGTCACTGTTTGGCTTTGGTGGTGTTCTCTTTGTACTGAAGTGTCTTGCGCTTTTCTGTTTCTTGGGCTCAGGTGTGTCTCATGTTCTGACTCTAGCGCTGCAAGAGCTCAGTTTGCTCTGTAAGAGAGATGTCAATGGCGTGGGCATGCTCTATGACCTGCTCCGATCTCGCTGGCTGCAAGCACTGCTGAAGGTAAGGTACCACACAGCTGGGAAAGCAAAGGTCACCTGCAGAACAATCTCTAGGGAATAGCTACTTGATTTTGCCATATCAGGATAATAAAAGCTTATTTACACCAAGTGCTGGTAGTCCTGATGTCAGTTCTAACACCAGCTGTCACAGTAGACATTTGTTGATATTAGACAAAACCCCACTTATGCTTTTAAGGAAAATAAAGTTTTCTCTTCCATAATGTCCTAGACATTTAAATTCTTCTACTGCTACTGGTCTGTATTAAGACCAGGGGACAGAGACTGAACACACCATTGCTCAGTTGTCTTTCCTGTTCTTAAATTTCTGTATGGCTGTGCATCCCGCTTCTTGGCCTGTGATACTGTATTTTTTTATTTTGCATCCCATCCATCCAATGTGTAATTGAAGATCTTCTATTGTTAGAGAACAGGATTTTGACTGGTATTTCTATCTTGAGAAGAGATTGAGACAGATTCTGTAAAAATTCTGATTTTCTTTAAGAAGGACTTTTAAAATCTTTGATTTTTAAAGCAAAGCTTTTACTGGATAAGAATGCCCATAAGGGCATTTTAAATGCAGCAATTATGCCTTCAGCTAGAGGAAGGAAACGGGCTATGAATCAGAGAATTGACTGTCAGGCTACTGACCTGTGTAGACAGCTTTTCTCCTAGGAAAATTCAAAATTACAGTATAACTGGCTAGCTATCTGATAATATGGAAAGGCATTAAGTTCAACTCAATTCTAGATGCATTAGATATTAAGAATTTAGATTGCAGACACTGGGGCTCTAGTTGGATTGACAAGTTTCCAGAAAGTATTGTCCATTACTTGTCATGTGTGTATCTATATGATCATGTGAACTGATCAATGTCATCATTGCCTTGTTTTGTCTGTCATGGCATGCAACAGATTTATGAATGCCTCCAACACTATCTTGAAAAAAGACCAGCTCCTGTCACACTGCAGGCACGTGCGTTGAGTCGTGAGGTGAGACTGCATGCACAGTTTATTGCTTTACTTACTCATACCAAATGAATGCTGCAGTTAAGTGTTCTGGTATTTATTCTGTGTCTCAGGTCTAAGTACAGTATATAAACTTGAAACTCTCCTTGCAGACAAACATTGGTAAAATTACTCAACAGCCCTTACTGTGGTGAGAGGAGGGACATTAGAAATGGGCACAGCTGTGGTTGCTGGACTATGCAAATCCTCGCCAGTGTAATGAACACAAACATTAATTGTTTAATCACTGACTATGTATTTTTCTTCCCATGTAACTCTGTGGTTCAGTGTTATGGCTACAATCGAGCAGACTGACATTAGGATATTAAAAAGCTTTTTAGATTTTTCTAATTATAATAGCTGAATTCTTAATATTTTAATTAGTGGGAGAGTTAATGACAAAGTAGAGAAATTGAGACTAGTGACGAAATTGGTTGAGATATGGGAGCAAAAACTAATTTAGAGCACATGGCACTGTGCCTGAACTAAATTAAGCCTGGCTGAATGTTGTGCAGCTGTGGTCATATTGTCCAGTTCTGGAGCAAACCACATGGACATCCTCTGACTCATATAATGTGGAGAGGCTTTACACTGTCTCCATACCATATTCCTTTACATTCAGTGCAGCACTTTCTAAACGAGTTGTCCTCTAGAATCCATCTTGTGCTTTCTTTCTTACATTTATCAGGTGGTAGAGTCACTGCGTGAAGCCCCTCAGTCAGGAGAGGTCAAAGAGCTAAGGCGGCTACTGCGTTCTCCTCACTTTAAGGCAAGTCCTGCATAAGGAAAGAAAAGGTTTGCTCATGGAGCTCTCTGCAGTGGAAATGGATGGGCAGCTGTTCACTAGAATTGGTAAAGGAGCCAGAATAGACAGAGTTAACTAATGATGAACTAATCTGATCAAGAGGTCAAATGTGACTCTGTATCTGAAGTACCTGCAGTGGGCTGCATTTTACTTAAGGCTGTGTTTGAAAGCTGTTTCCTAAAAAGTTTTGAATTATGGGCAGTTAATGCAGATACATAAGTCAAATTTTCCTTGAAATTGCAAACCCTGCATTCTTAAACCAGAACCTCCAAATGGAAATATTTAATCTTTTCTAGGTTTTCCACAAGAAACAGAGGAACTGTTCTCAAAACTTTCATGGTTTGATTTTCCTGGTGAAAATAAGAAAATGTCAATATATGCAAGGGATCTGTGTTTACAAAGGAACACATTCAGTGATTTCTGTTTCCTCACCAGTGACGGTTTAAAGCTCTGCTATTGTATGATCTTTGCTTATGGGTTGGTTGATTTGCTTGTTTTCATTTGTAACAGGCCTTGCTATCTGCTCATGATACTGTGGCCCAGAAAGATTTTGAACCAACTCTTCCACCACTGCCAGACAACATACCTGAAAATGAAGAAGCTATGAGGATTGTCTGCTTAGTGAAAAACAACCAGCCTCTGGTGAGGGACCTTCCTCGTGTCTGTCAAATTATTTTAACTTAGAAAGAATTGATAATGCATTGGATGCATATTGGTTTCTTCCCAGGAATGTCATGGGGATTGTGTGCATTCTTATCCAGATTTTACAGAACCCTGAGAATTACTGAGGTTGGAAGGGACCTGAGGAGACCATCTAGCCCAGCACAGTATGGATGTAACTAGAGTAGGTTGTTCAGTGCCTTGTCTGCTGAGGGTTTGAACATTTGGCAGATGTATTTTCATTATATGAGATAAAACCAAACTGGATTGAGAGTTATTCCCATGGCCAAAACAGAAAGGAAGGGAGGGGAGAATTTGAAAGTTCTTTAGAAATCATTTGTGCTTATAAGCAGCAAACATTGTATAGCTTAGCTAATCTGTTTTAGGAAAAGATAACTGTAATATTTGAGATAAAAAAGATTTCTAACTGTCAATCAGTGAGATTTATTTAGTGTGATGGAAGTTGAAGATATTGAAGGACTTGGTACTAATACATTATGGCCCTGGAAACTAAGACCTGTTAGTCTCCCTTCAGTTCCTGGTAAAGTTATGGAGAAGATTATTCTGGAAGGTACTGAAAAGCATCTGAGGGAGAATGCAGTCATTGGTTACAGCCAGCATGGCTTCATGAGGGGAAAATCCTGTTTATCAAGCCTGATTTCCTTTTATAACAAGGTAACCCAGCTAGCTGACCAGGGGAAGCCAGTTGATGCAATCCCTTTGGAATTCAGTAAAGCTTTTGATACTGTCTCTCAGAGTATCCTTCTGGACAAAATGTCCAGCACACAGCTGGATAAACACATTATGGGATGGGTGAGCAAGTGGCTCATGGATTGGGTGAAAAGAGTTATAGTGACTGGTGTTACATCAGACTGGGGACTTGTCATTAGTGGGGTTCTGCAGGATTTCATCCTTGGCCCTGTGCTCTTCAACATCTTCATAAATGACCTAGACTCAGGTGTGGAAAGGGTACTAAGCAAGTTCATAGATGATACAAAACTGGGAGTAGCTGTTGACTCCCTTGAGGGCAGGGAGGCCCTGCAGAGAGACCTCAACAAAAGAGAGGGCTGGGCATTCACCAAACATGTGAAGTTCCACAAGGGAAAGTGCCAGATTCCCCACCTGGAATGGGGCAACCTTGGATGTATGGACAGTCTGGGGAATGAGGTGCTGGAAAGCAGTGCTGTGGAAAGAGACCTGGGTCAGGTCAATGGCAAATTGGATATGAATCAGCAGGGCCCTGGCAGCCAGGAGGGCCATCCCTGTCCTTGTGGAGCATCAGACCCAGCATGGCCAGCCAGGCAATGGAGGGAATTGTCCCACTCTGCTCTGCACTGGGGCAGCCTCACCTTGAGTGCTGGGGTTAGTTTTGGGTGCCATTGTATAGGGAAGACATGAAACTATTAGAGAGTGTCCAAAGGAGCACCATGAAGATGGTGAAGGACCTTGAGGAGAAGCTGTATGAGGAGTGGCTGAGGTCACTGGGTCTGTTCAGCCTGGAGGAGACTGCAGTCACAACTTCCTTGTGAGGGGAAGAGGAGGGATCTCTTCTTTCTGGTGACCAGGTACCAAAGGTGGATCAGGGGAGGTTTAATTTGGATTAAACCTTTGGGGTGTCTGGGCACTGGAACAGGCTCCCCAGGGCAGTGGTCCCAGCAGTAAGGCTGACAGAGTTCAAGAAGTGTTTGAACAATGCTCCCAGGCACAAGGTGTGACTCTTGGGGATGGTGCTGTGCAGGGCCAAGAGTCAGACTCAGTGATCCTTGTGGTCCCTTCCGACTCAGCTTGTTCCATGATTCTGAGATTGTTGCTATACCCATGTTGTGGTAAAAAGGCTGTATCCCTCAATGCCTTTGTGTTAGTGTGAAGATCAGACTAGTGATATGGAAGGAAACTCACTGGTGTCCTTCAGTGATCAATGTGTTTTTTCTTTGTCCTTGCCTGCCAGGGTGCCACCATTAAACGCCATGAGATAACAGGTGACATAACGGTTGCCCGTGTGATCCACGGTGGGCTGGCAGACAGAAGTGGTACGTGGAATGTAAAATAAAGTGGTACATAAAACTGAACTCAAAATAAGATATTTGAAGTAAGATAACACCTCAGCTTCTACAGTTAATCTTCCATTATAGAGCAAGAGCAAGATGATGTACACATGGGACAGCACTGTAAGCAGTGATGCATTGCAGTGACTTTGATTCTGCCTTCATAAATTTTCAGATGAATTTGCTGTTTTAGATTGAGTTGAGGTAAAAATCCAGTTTTCAATATGTAGTCTTGGCACTAATACCGGGATGTCCCAAAATGCAGTGTAGTATGAAATGCAGCACGTTCTCTCCTAATGGAGAAATGATAAACATCCATAGTTGATGATTCTAGAAGATAATGGGCTTTCAGGAATATGTAATAATTTTTGGCACTACTCTACTAAACACTTTGCTTAGCACTAGTAGCTAAGCAATCTTGCAAGGAATTTCCTTGGAAATGTTACTGATTTGTCATCCTAGAATTGAATGTGTTCCATGTCCCTTAGGAAATGTAACTAAAATGTAAAGCATCAGAAGTAAAATTCAATTGTAATCATTATAAAATAGTTCCTTTTAGTATTTTCTGGCTTTTGTATAGAGAAGAAAACCCAACTTGCAAAAAATAGCCCAACTTGCAGAAATAGCAGAAAACAATTAATTTTCTAGTTTGACAAATATTTTAATTGAGTTAAAGGAACATGGAAAAGAAAATATTGTGAAGACTTTGCTCTAAAGGACAGAGAGGAGTCCCAGGGCCTCCCACTGCACCTAGAGTTTTTAGGGGTCTGATTCCAAGACTCATGGTCTATTAATATAGGATAGGTTCATAAGTTACTTTGGGAAATGGAGCAATATTAAAATGTTTATGCTAATTTTAAGGCAAATCATCAGTAGATTGTAAAAAGGTCATAAGGGGGAGTGGGAAGGATTAAGAAAGCAGAAGAATGCAAACTCCTTGTGACCTACAGCAGTGTGCAGCCCCTTCCAGGGCCAATGCAGCCTGAATCCAAAATGCCTTCCTACATACATGGTGCAGGAAGATTTTAATGCTGACTTACAAACCTGTGGTGTTTCTGTGGGACCCTGCCTTGCCTATCCAAGATAAATCATGCTGTGATAAAACTCCTGCTGCTGTTTTCATATTTGTTTTCATGGTAGGGTTGCTTTATGCTGGAGACAAACTGGTGGAAGTAAATGGAGTTCCTGTTGAGGGACTTGAGCCTGAGCAAGTCATTAATATTCTGGTATTTAATATTTTTTATATATGTTTTCTACTTTGTACCTTAAGATTATTTGTATGCTCTCTCTTTTGCACCCCCTTGTACATGAGAAAGCCTGGAATTTTTAACAGAAAATTCAGATGGTTTCCTTACTGTGGATGAAGTTCACAATTGCTCACGAAATCAGAATATATTAAACCAGAATTAAATCTAACTTCAGTTCTGGACAAAAATTAATTTAATTGTGACCATTCCATCTGCAGCTTCTGGGAAAAATACTAATTTATTCAGGCTTCACTGATTCATAATTTTTTCTAGAAGTGCCACTCAGTATTCTACAAGAAAATAGTTGAAAGCTGCTGTTCTGATAAGAGCCCATGTTATAAAATGCACTAAAGCAGAGTGAATGAGCTTGTAAGCTACTCACCTCACCTTGCAAGAAAAGGGCAGTGTAGTTACTGTTGTCAAAATTCTCATGAAGAAATCTGTTGAGATGTCCCTGTTTTGTCATTTTGCCCACAATTTTTCAGGATTCTTGACTGCAAAGTGTTAAGTGCCAGCCAGTGAGGTATTTCTGTGTGTAATCATACCAAGTCTGTGTGCTATTGCCCTGGTTGTGCCATTTCTAGGTATAAGAAATACAAACACTATTGGAATGATAAATTACTATATTATGTTCCTCTCCCTTTATATCACCCATCTAATCAGACCCTGACACTAATTTAAATAAGATCTCAGTAGACAAGTTTGGTATGAATCAATGCTGAAATTACATATACTTACAATGAAACATATGTTGCATTACATTAAAAATATTTAGCAAAACTTTGATCTTTCATTCTTGAATTTCCTTTTGGAAAAAATACAATATTGTCACTTTGACTCTGTCTACCTGAATTCCATCTAAAACACAAACTTTGCAGTATCCTCAAAGCCATACTGTGTCAGCCTTGTCTTGCCTATATTTGATTACTTCTGCTGAATACCAACTATATTTTGATTCTTTTCTAATCATTTAGGCCCTGTCTCAGGGGACAATTATGTTCAAATTAATTCCAGTTTCTGATCGGCCTGTCAGCAACCAAACAACAGTAAGTAACATTCATTTTCTTTTTCTAGACTGGTAGCAGTAGTCCCTAATTGTGTGATACAAAGGTGTGGAATTTTATTGCAATCCCTAAAGTGTTCCCCTTGCCTTTATGGCTGCATCTCAGCTGCCATCAATATGCTGCTGCTGAAGCAGCAAAGACAGTAAGTAGAAATGTAACTGTGTCATGAAGGCACTTTCAGAGTGATCTACAGGTTAAAGGCCAGTTCTTTTCATAATGTATGGGACAAATGTGTTTTTATCCTCATTTAACAAACAGGGAGGGTTTAGGACTTGATTTTTAAAACTTGACTTCATCATTAGACTGAGTTTGCAGCAATATCTAGCCCTGTGATTGCACAGCTCATGTTGCAGCGATTCTAAACTTGGCTTCTGCTTGCTCTTGTTTTTTTACTAGCTCTATGTGCGAGCAATGGCAGATTACTGGCCCTTGCAAGATCCTGCCATACCATGTGCTGATGCAGGTTTGCCTTTTAAGAGGGGTGAAATACTCCAGATTGTGGACCAGAATGATGCTCTCTGGTGGCAGGCTAGGAAAGTTTCAGATCTCAGTGCCTGTGCTGGACTCATACCCTCAAATCATCTTCTTAAAAGGTAAAGAAACAATAATTTTCCTGATTTCTGGTTCAAAAATTAGCCAGTTATTCACACTTTGTTATTTAAAGTTTTTGTAAGTTTTCTAGCTGTATGATTCAGTGTGACATCTGACAAACATCTTTCCTCTTTCTGATCTCTGACTTGCTTTTTTTCCCTTAAGAGCACCTGTGTGAGCACAAGCTTTTGAAAGCACCAGTATAATCTCAAATTGCTATTTAGGAAATTTGCAGCACTTGTCCAGTCTCCATGGTAGTTGCTAAGACATCTAGTGGAGTGTAGCAGCTGAAAGATGTGTGGAAATTGAGGGCTCTGTCTATTAAAGGATTATCATCTATGATGAAAAACATGCAAGGGGAAGAGTGGGATACTAAAAGCGCAGTATTTATTTAAAATGTCCTGTGATGCATGAGTGACCTCTCCAGCTTTGATCAAAACAGAGTGGACCAGATTAAAAGAAAGGAGAAAAAAACCCCAAATACTTTAGAAAGAAGAAGGATCTCTTGGCTATTATTTTCTGCATAAATAGACCATTATTCTTATACTACATGCATTCAGAATCAGAGTTCTTACACTGCTGCAGTGAACTTTTCAATCTGATCCTTTAACCACATGTCCTGTGGTACCCCCAGGAAAACATAAGGCCATGGAATAGCACATGATAAACTTCTCTTTGTAATAAATATAAACCTACCTGCAGTCTGTATAATGCAAGGTGAAATCCAACTGGATTGTGACTCAGGCTGCAAGCAAGAGGCTCTGTGTAGTGATGGAGGCAGTAGGTGCTACTACCCCTAGCAGCAGCGTGCTCTTCTACTTCCAAGAGTCTGTACCACAGTGTGGCTTATCTTCCTGTACTTTTATATAAATTCTTAATACTTCTTGGCTGCTGATTTGGAAATTTGAATAGTTCTGATAGCAAGTTGGTTTTATTTCAGGACTTTGCAGTGGGCTAAAACATTGGTAATGTTTCAGTTCTTGCTGTCTTCTCTCAGTTCAGTACTGATCAATCTTACATGTAAGCAGTGAATCTGACTGCAGCATAATGTGCTTGTGGACTGTTTTGTTTCTTTAACTGTGATAAATTTATTTCTGTGTAGGAAGCAGCGAGAATTCTGGTGGTCTCAGCCTTTCCAGCCCCATCTCTGTCTCAAATCATCAATGTGTGAGTGAAAAGTTACTAGAGCAATACAGCAGGAAAGAGAGATCTTTTCTCTGTTTCAGGGATACTGAAATAGATGCTTATACAGTTCATCTTAATTCAAAGACATTGTTTTGGAGCCATATTGTAGCCTTGAAGCATGTTAACTATCCCCAGAAAAAACAAATACTTAATGATAATTGTTCCTGGACTACTGATGGTGGGGATGGTTGTCTCCAGTGTACTTGGGATCTGACCATTAGAGAAGCTGTGAATTCAACTTCTTCTGAAGTCTCTAAGTTCTAGGAGCTCACTAGGCCAGCCAGTTCTCTCTGGGAGAATGGGCTGTAAGTCTTGAGGTGACAATTGCACTGGCCTGGCTTTCCAGGGACACAGATAACAGCTCTGCACTGAGAAGTGCCATACAGTGTTTAGAATGTTTCTTTGCCATCAAAGCTGTTGAGAGAATAATAGAATTTCTTTTCTTGAGGACTAAGATAAGCTATGCTGCCCTTTAATTTATTCATGATAACAATCTAGAAATATTATACTCTGCCAACTATAATTTTCTGTAAATATGAAATTATTCCCAGAAAAAGAATTTTCTTCCTGTTTCCTCTGTCCCCATTTCCTTCTATGGTTCTTTATGCAAGTATAAAATTTTTCTCTTTTGATAAATCAGAGGGAATGTGTTTCATTCCCTAGGATTCTTTTTGCTCAGATTTGCACTTGTTTTGTTTGCTAGAGCTAAGGCTCTCTTTCACCCTAATTTTATTGCATTTTAATTGCTTCAATGGATATGCTGTGAGCAGTAAGCACTGTGGAAGAAGGTAGGAAATCACATCTGGACAGCATTGCATTTCTATACCTGGAACCAATACAGCACATGGTTTCACAGGCTTTTGAAAAAGTTGTCAGAAATGAGACATTTGATAAATACATGCAGAAGAAGCCCAAGTTCTTGGCATTTTGTGTGCTTAACATAATGGAAATCCAGCCTTTTTTCACCTCAAGTAGTAGATGCATATATTGTCTTAAAGTGGAAACCTTAGCTGTGCATTATCTGTCAGTGAAGTTCCTTGAGGAAAGAAAAACAAAATCTCCTCTTTCTCTTTTCTTCTCCCTCTTTCTCTCCTGGAGCAGCTCCGGATGAGTATTTCTTGAAAAGGATACACATGGGCAGAATGTTATTGACAGATACTCTGACAATTGCCCTGTAACTGGAAAATAGCTCCTGCTAGGCCTATCTGGAAGGGCATGCAAGAATAAAACACAAACAGTGCTGTATTGTGAACCTGTGAGATTGCCCAAATACTGTAATCACATTTCAGGGACATAAATTGATGTGATCTGGGGATTGAGAGAGAGCTGAATTGATCTTTTCCTTCTCTTCCTTGTAAATGTAATAATAAAAAGCAAAACTCTTTCCTTGAATGTAGCATGTTGGAAAGATATTTAAAAGCCTTAGGACAAAAAAATTATATTCCTTCATGGCAATAATAAATAGATATCTACTGGACAAACAGATTGACAGCCATGTTAAACCTTTCATTATTTCAAGAGATTTCAAGTTAGATGCATTTGTCACTCTGCCACAAGCCCTTCAGAGCACTCACTTAAGAGTTTTTGCCCACTGTACACAAGGAACATCACTAAATTGAGGTTAACAGTTAAAATCCTTAAAGCTGTCTAAAGACAATTTGAGCTTCATGTATCTTGTTTCTTATGTCTGAGTTCAGTTGTGTAATATCTGTAAGGGTATTTTTCCTCCCCAGTGTTTTTCTGATTCAGATGAATTTTTTTCCCTTGTGTTGATCTGTAGAAGATGACATGCAGATTGATGAAAAGTGTGTGGAAACAGGTAACTGAATTCACTTGAGATTATTTTATTTTCTTCAAGATGATAGCTAGTTAAAAGTCTCATTTCCTAGATAAAACCACTAATTCTTCTAATGAACTTAATGGTAGAAAATTCCATTTTTCATACCCTGGAAACCTCATCTAGTATCAGTGTATTAAAATGAGCTGTTTTCAGTTCCAGTGTATAGTGCTTATAGTCAAGTGTTTTGACCAGCACAAAAATATCCACTTGAATGAGATCCAACTTCTTTGATTCAGGTGTTGGATTGTGGCTGTAAAGTTACCATAGTTTTTTGCCTATTGCATATTTAATGCCACAGATTGTTGTGGTCTTTGAGAACCCACACAATTCCTTGTGAAGAAACTGATCTTGGGAGAACAAGGAGCAAGAATAGGTTTTTACCTGTGAACACTGAGTGTAAAGATTAGTAGCTTGAGTTGCTCCCTAAAGCAGTGCAGTTTATTCTTCCTCCTCTAGGGTAATTCAGAATCTCTCATGCAGGGGTGTGATCTTGTGTGAAAAGAGATGAAGCAGTTAATTCAAGTATGGTGAGCTGTATTTTGCCACCTCAGGGTAGAGGGAGCTGGGGAAAGTATATGTGAGACAGACCAATAGAAGCTGGAAAACCAATTTCTGATTCTGATATTCATTAGAAGGAAAAGAATTAAGTTTTGAATTTATTTTAATACCTTTGCTCTCTGGATTACTAAACAAGATGAAGAAACATTTGAGTCAGGTAAGTTCCTCTGACCTAACTCTAAATTCCTTGTTATTGTTCTGCTTTGAGGAAGGTGTCCAGAGACAAGCAAGTGGCAAAAAACCAAAATGTCACTTTAGCTTCAGAAGCCATCCTGTAAAATCCTGTTGCTATAAGTCTTCCTCTTGTTCTCTGATTACCTTAGTAGTAAGGTTTCTGTCCTCTTATCCCACGAGTGTGAATGTTTCTTCTCGTGCATCAGTAGCAGATGTGTTTATCCAGTCCTCGTCAGTTGTACCCGTGCAAGCTGTGACAGCAGGTGCTGCACTGATGTCAGCACATAATTGGATTACCTTCAGTAATATGGAGGCCTGAATCCCCAGTGCCTGTAGGAGTTGATGTGGTAAAGAAGAAAGCTGCTTCTGGATTCCTGACTGTGGGCATGGCTGGCATACAGGAAAGAAAAACACTTATAAAATTCATTATTTATCTATAAAAATATAATCAATAAGTACTTTTTTTTTTTTTTTTAACCAAGCTGATATGGGGGTATTTTGGCTTTGGGTTTTTGTTTTGTTTTGTTTTTTTTAATTTAGGAAGCAGCTGCTTATTTACAGCATGTTGAGAATTCTGCAAAACCTAAGTCCTCTAAAATAGATAATTTCTCCCCTACAATAAAACTACTGCTAAACTTCTCATTTGAGGTATTTGGTAATCTTGTGCAGAGGAGTGTCATTTTGCCTTACATTTGCTCTTCTCCACAAGGTCTCTACTTGCCAGTTCTCCTGACAGTTCTTCTTTCTGCACCTTCTCTTATCACAAGTGGTTTCTTCTCTTCTACCTCAAATAATGCCCAAGGTTTCTAAGGCATAACCAGCAGGTCTGCAGGGCAGTATTTTGTTTTCAGGCTCGGATGTTTCTGATAACTGTACTTGGGGATTACTGTTGCAAATCCTGCTCACTGCTCAGTGCTGAGTCAGCTCTCTGCTGTATCCACACAGCCAGAGGAATAAAGGTGCAAATATTTGCTGTCCTACATTCTACTCTAACCAGTAGTTGCAGATGTGTTTGGCACTACAATACTGACAGAGATGCTGCAGTTGAGTCTTGCATTCTTTGGGAACTGAGAATTCATGCTCAAAGAAGCGTATTTTAGATTTAACATTTGCAGTACCTGTTTTCTACATTTTCTAAATATGTTGGACAATGCTGGTTGGATTTTTTTTTTAGATCATAGTATAGACTGTCTTCTCAAAACTAATTGTTTTATGTCTGTCTTTATCTGAATGTGCAGAGGAGCTTAAAGAAGGTAACACTAACATTTTTCTCCTTCTGTCTCCTGTAAGCAGTAATCTAATAGAATTTGTTTATGCTTTAACACCATTCTTGCAATACCTGATAGCTGAATTACTTGTTCCCTGTAGGATTGTACACTGCTCCATACCACAGAAGAGAGGGTAGATAAAGCAGAAATATTTAACTATGTTTGAATGATGGCTCAAGGGACCTGAAGATAGAAATGATATGGGCATGTGTCGACTGAACATTACTCTGAACATTGCCCTGAATGAGCAATTTTGTTCCAAGGAGTTTTTCCCATAGTCATAAACTAGTTGTTAGTACATACAGAAATGAAGGAATAAAACTGTATTGTAAAGGTACAAATAATGAAGAGTGTATAGAGGTGAAAGACCAATTAATGTGCATCTAATTTTGTTTCAATACTTGCATGCTTATGAGATAATTTTAAATTGAAGAATCTAATGCTAAAAGCATTTCAAAGCTTTGAAAATGAAAATAATATTTTTCCTTGGAACAAATACTGCTTTTAAAGACATGCCTATGTCTTCTGTCTCTCATTCTTGCTTTAACAAGGCCTAAATAAAGAGAATACACATAATAATTACATGCATGATTAGGGGAAAATAAGGAGTCCTTTTTAAAAAGAAGCTAAACACCGGCACCACTTTTTTCCTTCGTTATTTGTTTTCAAATCACCTTTCTCAAATAGTTTCTAAACTTTCTGAATATTGATTTATAAGAAAATTGATACATTTGAGCCTTATACAACAGATTTAATTAAAAAATACATGTAGAGTTTTAGAATTCTCACCTGAATAGTGAAGCCTTCATGAGGAACAGCTTGAGAATGAGGACAAAAAGAATTGGAGAAAACAGGTTAGGCTCACATGCTGGAGCACAAATATCACTGATCCAATGGAGAAAAGGAAATAATAAAATCAGGTCTTCATTTTGCCTGAAAAATCTGAGCAGATACAAATTGCATTTTCCAAACATCCAAACATTCTATGGGGCAGAAACTGAGTTAAAAATTTTTTGTTTCTGATTTTGAGACGTGACAGTTATTGTTTTAACTAAAGACTTCTTGTAAGATAGATTTTACCTGAAAAGCTTAAATTATGTGGAGATTTTCTTCACTAATTTCAAAACATGTCTGGCATCTAGCTATCATAGGAATGAAACAAATAGAATGTCAAATTTAATTTAGGAAATACCAAGAAGTTCTATGTTTATTTATTCTTAAAATGACCCTTTTGAATTGGTCATTGGTCAAGTGAAATATTTTTATATTCCATATTATGGAGTATTGTGCTTTTAAAATTAGATTAGGCATCATACTTCCACATATTTTCTGAAACTCCTTTTTTCCTTGGGATCAGCAATAACTGTTTGCCATCAGACTTTTAAGCTTTCTCTGTTCTTTTTTATTTCATGAGTATTTGTTCTTTGTGTTTTAGAAGAGGAAGAATTTGGTGAATTTGGTCAACGAGTCTTTATTGGTATGCAATGACTAAAGATAAGTAAAATGTTTGGGGCTTAATCTAGATTAAGTGCTTGTGGAAGGTCAATAAAAAGCTTTGTTCTTTAAATTACCTAAAGACTTACTAAATGGAATACAGCTTACTCTGTTTTCCAAACATCAGGAAGTCTTTTTCCTTCTAACAATGCTCAATCTCTCCATTTATATCTTTCTTCCTGTTAGGCTCCTACAGAGACTTGGCCACTGCTATTTAAACTTAGTGACATTACTTTTGAGCAAAATTAATCATCCACTGAGAATAATCATGAAGGCTTTCATTAGAAAAGTACACCTATATGTGAAGTTTTCAGCTGGATGGTCAAATAGAGAAACAAACCTACCTCTGTGATTGTTAAACCATAGTGACCTTTAAAATGGAGGCTGGAGCAAATGTTCCAGACTTGCCTCATGAGAGTGAACCACCTACACTATGAAAAAAAATTTACTTGTTCTCTAGGGATGCCTCAGGTAGTCAGAAACTTCTCCAGCTTGATTTGGGGATCTTTTGGAAGTCTTTAATTCTGGGCTAATTTTCAGGTGACTTTCAATGGGACTTTACCTACTCTGTAGCTGTCATTTAATGCTCAGAGATTCTACCAAGCTGTCATATCAAGTGCAGCAATGAAATTCATTAACCTTCACCTTGCAAAAAGCTCAGAAAAGGTAGTAGATTGTGTGGAGGCCCTCTGGGCTAAAGAGCTAGCTGCCTGTCCGTGGGGTGTCTTTTCCAGCTCTGTGCCTTTGCCCCCTCCAGCTGGATTCCGCAGGAGCATGCGGCTGTGTCGCAGGAAGGCCCGGCTCAACCAGCAGTCCTGCTACTCCCGCTGCCCCAGCAGCTGCTGCAGCGCCATGGCAGCTCCCTATGAAGAGGTGGTCAGGTACCAGCGGCACCCGACAGACCGGCACAGGCTGATTATCCTCGTGGGTAAGAGCTCAAGGACCTCCGCAGGCAAATTTCAGCAGGGGTTTCCTGCTGCTGATTGCAGCGGCTGCTGACTGTAGGCAGCTCTCAAAGCAACACTTCAAGAATTACTGTAATTTGACCCCATTATTGGGGTTAAAGTTGAATGCAAGTATCTTCTTTGCTTGAGATAGTGAGCAAAAAGTTAAAAGTGATAGTGAGCAAGATAGTTAAAAACTAGTTATAATAAAGTCCTTAGAAGAAGCCGGTTCTGAACACTGGTTGATAATAGATTTTTTAGGAAAGTAGTTCAGTTTTATATTCAGTTGGGAGTGAAAAACAATGGGAAAGCATTGTTAAATTAATAGAAAACATATTTACATGGAGGCATTTCTACAATCAGTGTTAAATGCATAGATATGACAATAATAAGAATATTTAACTCCAGACTAGAACAGTCTCAGTCACGGGCAGTATGGAAAGATGCCTTTAATAATGCTTGTTATAGGACATACTGCATTAAGTGGTCTGCAGACTCTCAAGGAGACTTTAATTGTAGTGACTGAAGGGAAATTGCTGTTCTGCACTGTTCTATGGTCCTGATAAAGCAAACTGAGTAAAGGCAAATCCACTCTCCTTTCCAAGTCTGGAAGTATTTGGTAAGGTTTTTCTTTTAAAATAGTACTGCTGAGTTGCTTCCTGGGTGTGGCTATCTTGCTGGGGAGTGATTTGTACCCTGCCAGTACCATTAGCTGCTCCTCCAACTTCCCAGGTCCCGCAGGAGTTGGTGTGAATGAGCTGCGGCGAAGGCTGATCACAAGCAACCCACGAGAGTTTCAAAGTGCCACACCTCGTATGTAACACTTTTCCTCTTTCCTCCACTACCCCAATTCAAACATGAATAGGAAATGCTGAGTAGCTTCCTCCTGCCTGTGTGTATTCCTACACTCTTTGCTCTATGGCTGTTTCTTCAGCTCTACTGAAAGCCAGTACTGTTTGCTTTCATAAGGGTTAGTTTAAAATACCACCTATCTCATTTTGGCAAATCAAAGGTGTCTTCAAGTTCCAGCTTCTGAAACCATTAAAAGTGTTATGGAGGTGAAAAGTTATCTGCATGATTTGGTTTAATTTTGGTGTTTGCTTTTCCTAGATTAAAAAAACAAAACCAAAACATTTCTTGGAGTTTTTAAGTTCTTAGGGTTTAAGTGCTCAGATATGAGAATGAAGACAACAGAAGTTGGTGCTTAATAGGCTTTGCAGCTTTCCTTATTAGCCTTCTAGTCTCAGATGAGACTTATGCAGCTTAACTTCTGACGTAACAACTGAAATTATTTCTACCTGTGCTTATTTGGCTCATGTAACTTAGATAACCAAATTATGTATCTGAAGCTAGCTGAAAATTCAGGACTTAGTGCTTAAAATCCCAGATAAGGGGAAGATGCAAGTGTGGGAAGCTTGTGGGTCTTCTCTAAATGAACTTTAGAAAATGTTGCCTCTGAGGAGTAAAGAGTTGTGCAACCAATTTCAAGGCAGTTTCTGATTGCTTTGAATCACAACTATTTGGATTAAACAACTCTTGCATTCCAAGGAATGCAGTTGTGCTTTGATAACTTTCAATGACTTGTCACTGGCAAACCATTACAGTATATGGGGCTTTTGCTCTGGATTAACAAATGGAAAAAACTCGTTTATGAAAATACTGATTTAAGTTCTCATTTTCACTTATAAAGTTAAAATAATTTAGTTGCAGCTGATTTTTTTTGTGTGTGTTATATCTTCTTTCAGACACCACTCGTGTTCAGAAAAGTTATGAAATGAATGGTCGTGAATATCACTACATATCAAAGGAAACTTTTGAAAACATGGTATATAGCCACAGGTGAGTAGGAGAGATGAATTACATTTTTATTACCCAAAATGCAACATGATCCAAGAAACTAGAGTTTCATAGTTAGGTCCCAAGTTTGGGCTCCTCCACTCTTACTGTGAATGTGTGGTGTAAATTTGGGTCAAACTACTTGGCACTGTTTCTTCAAAGACTGTGTTCGTGCAGTTGCAAATAGCTTCTCCACAATTAATCTCAGAATTCTTCTAAAAGGAAGTGGGCTCTCTATTCCTGAGCTCATTAGATGTGCTTGTAAATGATGAGTTTAACTCTCCTGAAAACCAGACTGCTTTTGAAAATTCAGCAGTGAATCACCTACAACTCCATTGCAGGATCTCTGCAGAGATGACAAGTTGAACTGTAAAGGCTAAATATTCAGAAGTGTCTGCTCCTTTCTGTGCATCAATAATCTAAGACAGATGAGCACACACTACAGAAGTGACACACACTGAGCTGTGCCAAGTGCTTTGATATCTTCAGATTTAAGAAGTTATTTGTAGTGTGTAATTGACAAGCATCAACAAGTAAAATCACAGCCTCTAAACACAAAATTAATAGACCCATGATGAGTAAAAAATGCATGTTCTGGAGATGTTGAACTGTAATGTTTTTTTGTGCCCAGTGTAGCAGGGAAGAACAGAGGTGAACAGTATTCACTAGGTTTTATGATAATTTAGTCCTGAACACTGGATTATATTTGAAGATTTCACTGTTAAATGGAACCTTTTTGCAACTCAAATGCTCTTTCATTTTCCTTCTTCCTCACCACTGCTGCAGAATGCTGGAATATGGGGAGTACAAAGGGTACCTGTATGGTACCAGTATTGATGCAGTGCGAACAGTCCTTGATGCAGGGAAGATTTGTGTAATAGATTTAGAACCACAGGTGAGTGGTAAAGGGGCAGGGAATCTTCTACAAGGAAAATTAATTTTCTCTACATTTTTGAGCCATTGGAACAATGTTTGTTGCTTTGTCTTGTTTTTCACTTTACCTCATAGTGCTTATTAATAAAACATTATTCTTTTCATGTGTCTGAGGGGGTGGGTGGTGGTGGTACTACAGTGACAAGTTTGTTGAGATAGTGCAATTTTTACCAAGCTAACAGCTGCGTTATCAGTTTGGATGGTATGGAAATGAGTTTTCATACTTAAAGTAAGGATTAGTCTTTCACATGGAGACTGTTGCATGGGATTTATTCCTCCTCCAAGCCCTATTAGTTGAGATTTCTGTCCTTCTATTAGAAACCTCAGAACAGCCTTTGGTAAAAGCAGAAACAATTAATCAAGCAAAAGCTGAAAATTTTAGTGTGTCTTTGTGCCTGTATTTCTCTCCAGAAGTTACAACTCTTAGTAACCTGCTTCTTCACTTTTCACTTTTCTTTTCCTTCTATTTTTGCATGGAATTTGCTGATGAAGAGAAGGCTAATAAAAGGCTGAGCTTGTAACTATCTAAGATACTTAGAGCTGTGTCTAGCCTAAACCTTGCTAACCTCTGAATTACTTGCATATTTAGTACTTAGGAGCTGTTTGGGCTATGCTGTTTCACCATCTCCTCTAACTGAATGTAAAGAGCGACACCATAACTCAGTAATTCTCAGATATTTCCTTCTAATTATTCAGACCCAGTGTATCTGAGCCTTAGTGGCTTGTGCTACTTAAAATAGAAATTAAGTTACAAGATTTGTGGGGTACTACTCAAAAACTGAAACTGCTCCAAGAAGCAGATGAGATCATACCTTAGTCTTCACATCTAAAACTGTCCTGTTTCTTCTATTATGTTTTTAAGCAAAGTGGTAAAAGAGCGGTGTTGTGGCATGGGGTGTGTAATCTTGCCACTTGGACAGATGTGCCACTATCATTTTTTTTAGGCTGTGAGTTTAAAGGACAAGTTTTAGAAAGGGTATTAAGTAAGACCAGTGAGGTAGCAGAACTGCTGCTGAGTTAATGTCCTGGTTTGGGCATTGGGCATTAGACCCACAACAGTTGTATACTTTATTCTAAATCTGGTGGTTTGACCAAGTTTACATGCCATTATTTTCTTTAGCTTTTCTTTTTTTTTTTTTTTTTAATTCCCTCCACTGCTCTGCAGTAATTTAAAAATACTTATTAGCATTAGGAAATGTTACACAGTAAAGGAGTTCTGAAAGCAGGATGTTTTCTTCCACCATGAAACAATAAAGAGGTACTTGTTCCAAAAGTAGCTCCCTTACAGTTAAAAAAGAACGGGTTTTAATTGCATATTTAATGTGGTTGATTGTGATCTGGTAATGACACTGTTCCATCATTCCCTGGTATCGATAGCATCTCCTAAGAAGGCTACCAAGCAGAATTAAGTGATTTTGTGCTACAGTTGCTTAACAATGTCTGCTCCAGGGATTATTAGTGAGATCTTTTAAAAGTAAGTGTTCCTGAAAAAACTGTCTCCTAGGTGTGGGGATAACAGTATGCTGTAAACAACTGTCTTTTATGGGAGTAAAACTGGGATGAATACACCTGAAATACTTCATCTTACTTTTCATTTGCAGGGTATACAAATAGCTCGGACCCATGAGTTAAAGCCCTACATTATATTCATCAAGCCACCCAGCATAGGTTGCATGAGGCAGACTCGTAAAAATGCCAGGATCATTACAGATTATTATGTGAACATGAAGTTCAAGGTGAGATTTGGGAATAAAAGAGATTGAGTTTATTAATCTGACATTCTGTTATTAGAACATAATGCATTCTAGTATGCTACACTATTAACTCTTAAAAAAATATTACTGTGTCTTTAGTATCAAATCTAATAATTCTTATATTTTTCTCTGGATTTTGTTGAGATTTTTTCCTCCTTCCAGATTGGCTTTGATGCATAAGAACTGTAATTTGTAACCTAGGGGGCTGAGGCATTTTCCTTCAAAAATATCTTTAAAAGAGAAGCTGTTTTGCAATTTTTGGTTTTAATTAGCTGCCTTGTGTCAATATTCGAGTCAACACATATATTTACTGTTTGCATTTAAATACTTGGAATGTACTTTTTTCAGTAGTATTATTATTTTTTCACAGTTATAAGAATGTGTTGCTATTTCATGTATGCTTAATGACAGTATCAATCCTATACCAAGTTCTGTAGATAAAACACAGATACTGCTTGCAGGAAATGCATATCTTATATTTAAAATATATACAGCACTTCTGCACAATAGTTTCTGTGCAAATCATCATCAAATTTAGCATCTTAACATTTTGGGGACATCAGTCTATAACAATGTAGAAATGATTCATGATTGCTGTCACATGAAGTAACATGGACACCGGGGAAATAAACTAGAATTTGGAATACATATACACAAGCATTAGTAGATTTACCTTCCAGTTCTTAACATTCTCTGCCAGCACTTATCATTAGAGTAACTTTTTTAGGGCAAATGGAGCATTCTGAGACACAAGGTACTTCCTTGGGAAGCATATGGCAGGCAGCTCTGTTTTTGAGACCTGGAAGTGACTGTAGCAGATGTACTTTATTATAGCAAACTGTAAATGAAATAAAGCAGACTGACATTATCTATTCACCTTTTGTTTATGTGGCCCAAGGTGTTTTGCAGATGCTGTGCAGGTATGTTTCTTTACAAAACACTGAAGTGTTATGGACTTTGTCTCACAGGAAGAAGATTTACAGGAGATGGAAGAATCAGCTAAGAAAATGGAAGCTCAGTTTGGGCAGTTCTTTGATCACGTGATTGTGAATGACAATTTACAAGAAGCATCTGCGCAGCTGCTGTGTGCAGTGCATCGTGCACAGGATGAGCCCCAGTGGGTCCCTGCAGTATGGATATGCTCGGACACTCAGCCCTAATTCTGAGCAGCAGGCGGCTTCCGAAAGATTACAGCTTATGTTTTACTTCAAGAATAATCCTAATGTCAGGATTGCAAGAATTTATCTTTCTATGTGAGGGATTTGGAAGAGGATTAGGAAAGAAGCTGCTATGGGAGATATACTATGTTCTGTGTAGCTCTTGAGCTTTTTATGTTACAGTTACATCCACTTTTGTAAAAAAAAAAAAAGGAAATACTGTGAGCACTCAAATTACAAGAATAAAGAAAAATCTATTTTGTTGCATATATCTGTGTTACTTACATATAAGTTCAGAAAGGTCCTTTCTTTTTATTATGCTTGCTCTGGTTCTGTGATGCCTCTACATTCTGGAAGCCTTACAAATGATATTAAGTCAGAATGTGCTTTTTTTGATGGTGTCTGTGAGCAGAGTGTTATTTATGAAGGTATTGGTTTTTGCTAATCCTTTTTTACCTTTCAAGATAGGAGTGGTGTTAGCATAATGAATTACTCCAAAATCCAGTTATCTTCGTAGTACATGTAATATATCTTTTCTGCTCTTTCGTCAACTCAAGTGAGTACAAACTTACAGAATGTGGACTTACCAAAGAGGAGAATCATCAGAAACCCTTTCTCTTAGCCTGGTGTGTGGGTAGCACGGTCTCCTCATCAAATGCTTGTGGCAACTAAGTTCCTCACTCTCTTCACCTCATATTTGTAGCTGTCTTGCCCCCTTGAGGTACACAGATAGTTATTTTGTTGGCATACCTCATCTTAGAGGAAAATCAACAAAAGAGAGTTAAGCAGTCTAGAAAGAGGTTATTTAAAGTCAAATTTTACAGCCACCAGGATGCCTGCTTGTTCCAGAGCCAGAGTTTGTATTCTCTGTTTTAGAGATAAAATGGGAGAGACCGAAGTCCCAATATGTCATCGACTTGGGGTAAGTAATGGCAGAGGGTGAAATAGCAGCTCTGTACTGCTGGTCTATGACCAGTTTTCCCACTTCTGCCTACTCCAGCATTTGTCGACTGTCTTTGCCTTTTTTCCGTGTATTATTTCCTAGTTTTTTTTGGTGAGTCTTTTAGTGTTTTATTTTGGTTCGTTTTTTCCGATTACTTCATTTACCTTACCAGTTTGAGACACTGGCTACAAGCTGAACTAATCCAGAATTCTTTTCCCCTTGCTTTTGCTTGTGTGCAGCCCGAGAGACGACGACTCCCGCTCGGGGCCGCAGGGCTCGGCTCACTCCAGTGAGCGAGGGGCAGGGGAAAAAGCACAACCAGCAAGGAACCGGGAGGGCGGACCTCCTGGCGCTGGGGGGGCGCAGCCGCGGCGCGGGGCGGAAGGAGCAGCGGCTCCTCCCTGCAGAGCCGGAGCTGGGCGGGCGCGGCCCATGGCGGCTCGGCGGGCGGGCCCCGACGCGGTGAGGGGGCGGTGGGGTCGGAGCGGGCGAGGGGCGCGAAGGGTTCGGTGGGGCTGTAGCGCGGGGGGCCCGGCTGCGGGCCTGGACGGCGGCGGGGACTTGGCACGCCTGAGCGCTGTCGCTGCAGGGATGTGGCGGGGCGCTCCCGGCAGCAGCTGCTCCGGGGAGGCGGAGCTGAAGCGCGACGCGGGAGCAGAGCACCCTGGCAGCGGAGCGCCTTGGTAGCGGCTCCGCTCCGCTGCCCGCCCCGCTGCATCCCGCGGGAGGGGGGAATGTAACCGGCCGCAGGGTAGCATGTTTCTGCCCATCTTTGCTGCGCAAGCAAGCAAGCATTTCCTCGTTGTATTTTTTCATACAAATCTCTCAAAAGAAAATCTGTAAGGCTTTAACAAATCTGTAGAAGCTGCTTCAGTGTTTTTAAACATTCTGGGCATTTAAACCTTTGCTTCTCAGCATCCTGGAATGGACACGCGGGAGCTGTGTAGTTCGTTTTTTCCCATGAGTTTCCAGGTGTGTCCCACTATCTTGTGGCCTGGCTCAGGTGTGCACAGGGTTTGACCGAGGCAGCGGCTGCCTGGTTTGTGGGTGTCTCTTGGTTTCGGGGGCACATTAGAGCACTCAGTGGCTTTTCTGTCCCTAACAAAATGTCCCTGGGGACCTGTCCCCAAACTCCCCCTTTCTACGAAGTTTGGAGTGAGTTACTTCAGACTCTGTGTAACTCCAAATAGACCAAAACTGATATCTCTGTGGCAGAGGTGGGGACTCACAGATGGACAGATTAGGATACAGGACTGGCTGCTTGCATGTGGTTTCCTGTGTTGCAAGGAATAAATTGTGCAGAAATCAATGCACTTGCCAGTCGTTTTGTAGAAGGTAATAAAACAGAGAGGTACTGTGGAGTACAGAATTACTGCTGCATAGGCAGTGAATGCTGTTTTAACCATAAAAGGTTTGTGGCTTTTGTTTGCTTTTATGGGGTTTTTAGCTTATAGGTTTTTTTTAAATACCAAATATCTTAAACATTTAATATTTACTGCCACAAGAATGTTGGAAACAATAAAATAATGAGGTCAGACCTTTAGAAATATTTTTTCCCTTATTGTGCACCAATATAGTGTGCCCACTCCCCACCAGTTTGCTGGGTGCCACTTAGGGTGTGCAGTTCTCTACCTGTATAAATGGCATTTGCTGTCAGTCTTCAGCATGGCCAAAATCCAAGTGAGAGATTTGAGGTCTAATCCCACAAACCCTTCCTTGCATGAGGCATCTTATTTGCTCTGGGTAAATAAACCAATGTAAAATTTGCATATTGGAGCCTGTACCAGCGTACAGAGTTAAGGGTTTTTTAAGTGCAGGTAACATTTGCTGCCTTTGAACAACCTGCCCTTGTTTCAAATGGGAGTAGCTCTGGATCCTGACCCAGGGGCAGGAGGGTTCATGTCCAGCTAATCCTGGCTGCCTGAAGTTTATTTTTAGTTCAGAATTAGCTGAGGTTCAATGTGAGCAGCGTGAGGGAGCATAGACCAGTTCACAGTGCCTCTTTCAGGGAACGACTTCAAATGATATGGGAAAGAAACAAGTGGTAAGTTTGTGGATCCTTGAGTCTTACCAGACTTACAGCCCTTTTTATTTCTGGTATCTGAATTTTCTCAGCATGGGAAATACTTCTTTGTGTATATTCTTTCAATATAATTGTGTAGTACAAAATCTGAAAGTAAACTCCTTTTTGTAGATGAAAGGTACGAGCTCAATTTCAGATTATTATCAGGAGATATTTTTAGGTTTTATGTGTTTGACCTGCTGGTAAATATGTTCAAAATTATATGGAAAAACAATATTTTATAATATTTAAAAGTATTTTCATAAATGAGCTTATTTCCTTTTTTTATTATTGTTCTGAATTTTTCTTCATAAATAGAAAATACTCATCTCATGTTGTATACTGTACAATTACATTGAATGCATAAATTATTGCAGTATTTTATATTTGTTTAAATAGAATGACTAATAAGTTTTCTAACGAAAGTGATACCTTACATGAAAACTGAAAATTATTGAAGCTGAAATGCAAGCTGTGCCTCACACATAGAGGTTAGCTGTATGTTCCTACTGCAGTGCCCATCAGAACTCTGGTAAAGGCATATTACTCCAGCATCCCTTACATCCTGCTTTTATGTAACATCTCCATTAGGAATGTTTGGCCATTTAGGAGGCACACAGAGCAAAATGTACCTTGGATGTTCTGATCTGAAGCTGTTTTCTGAGAGGTGATTTCATACTGGCAGAAGTTGCCTTTTGTCTCTCTCTTGTCTTTCAGTGCCCGCCTCGTGCCCTTCCTCCAGTGCCAAGGTAAAATCACTGCATTCTGTGGAACCAATCATGATGCAGTACTGCAGATTTTGAAAGCAATAACATTAAGAGAAATAAGTTTGATAAAACTCTGAGTAGTAAAATTGCTTCTCTTGCTAATTTACTGTCCTAAAATATAGAATACAAAGAATACAAAGCATTTTAAGGTTTTATAGAAGCCAAGAAATTTTACCATATTACCTCAGTTTTAATACTTGTGAGAGATAAACCCTTTAAAAACTTTTAGACAAACATTCCAGTTTTAATGTCCAGTATAGCTTAATTGTGGTACATTTTAATCTCTTCTTCCTCCCACTTGTTTTATTATATTTTTTAGTTTATTTGAATCACAAATCATTTAAAATAGGAATTTCTGGAATTAGGCTGTATATTCTTTAATAGAGATTTGGTATCTATTAGTTTGATGTAGTAGAGCGAAAAAATTGGGCCTTTTCTCAGTGGGAAAAGAAAAGCAATTATATAATTTTTATGAGATGGTACTTCAGAATTCCTTCAAAGTACCTGCAAGTAAATGTGATGCTTATGATTATTGACAGATTTTTAGTGATGTATGCTCTCAAATGTTTCATAACTTTTGTTGGTTTGTTATATACCAGACAGTAAGACAAATTTTAATTAGCCAGGTGATTAAAGCTTTTAATCTGATCCACAGCTAGCCAATCAAGAAACTGTGCATAGTCACCAACGAACTGTTGAATTTTGCTGATTGCTTCATACTCTTAACCCTGTTATACACAACTGCTCTTAAAGAGGAGGGGGATAAGGAAATTAACTGTAAAAGCAGCAGTGTGAATTTCACAGTTGTGAATTGTAATTGATTCAAAATTAACATTCTTCTCATCTTTTTACACTGCTCATCAACAACTTTTCTTCTTCAATATGAAGTGGAAGCCAAGGTGAGTTCTTAAAGACAACTACAAACTGGTAGTTCCTTTTGGTGCCACTCATTCTCTCTTTAAAGACAGAGCCTTACACTTTTCCTAAATGCAAGCTGATTATTTAAACTGGATACCTGTGTGTTGTTGGAACTGTTGTTTTTCTTTGCTCTCTTTACTGTTTACTATTTCCTGCAAGGTAACTGAAATGTTTCCACTGTGCTTTAAACAATAAGTTTATTTTTCAGAGCATTATTCTGAGTGTTTCAGTTTATCACTTAACACACATGCATGTGTGTATTGAGCCTTTGCTGCACATAAGATTTCTTATCCTGATTTCTTACCCTGTTTTCCTACCACCTCCTGTACTCCTCCTCCTTGTGTGAACTGGTGAATTGTCATCTTACATGTAAAAACAAATGATTTCATAATTTGTAAAAAAGAATCTATTTCTTAACTTGTAATAGGATGGCTGTTAAAAAAAAAGAAATGGAAGTTTTCTCCTTGCTGTGCACCCATACTTCTGTTTTATCTTATACAGATGAAATTCCGCTCAGTCGTCCCAAAAAAAGGAAATCCAAAGGAAAGACTCCATTAGGTAAGGTCCTACCAAGACTGAAAACTGTTCTTTTTTTCCTGCCATTTATTCCTTTCTAACTTCTTTGCATAATTCATTAAACAGACATTTCCAGCTGTAAGCTGCTTATGTTGAATGTGTTAAGCACTCGAATTTTTGAATGAACTAAGATAAAACTCATTTAGCAGTCTGGTTCAATTTCAGTCCTTGGCCAAATAAAGCCAGAAGTTAATCACTCCATTATCACTGAAGAGTTGACTATAAAAGATTATTAATATAGATTATTAGCTTTGTGTTTTTACAAGAAGCAGATCTGAAGAGCAAATATTGTTTTAAGCAAGATTGTAAGTCTGATCTATTTTGATAAAGCAGAACATAGGAATAGAATCTAGTGGATTTCTGAAACCATTTGACTTGGGTCCATATAAAAGTTTGATGAATAGACCTCCTATATTTGCTTGGAGGTGAGGCCTCACTGATAGGCCTTTAAATGTAACAAGCAGAGCTGTTGCTAGCAGGATACCCTAAGGATTAAGTTTTGTTTACTGTTGTTTTCAGTGAGCTGAAAGATGGTGCAAATTACACTTTTTGCTGTTACTTTGCTGATTGATTTTGCATTTTTTCAAATAATAAAGGTTTATAAAAGGTGGATAAACCTGAGTTTGAAGTGGAAACAAAGATGCAGTTTTTACCATAAAAATTGCAGTTTTTGAAGGCACTGTTACAAAACAGGTGTCATGTAAAATGGAAAAGTAATTTTGTCTTTCTGCATCTGATCTTGCAAGTTGGTGCTACTGCACTATCATGTTAACCTCTCACAGAAATATAATTCATCCAAAGTATATGAATTCATCTGTCAGACTGGAGTAAATATCCTTCTGTGGATTTTTTCTGCTCTTTCTTTATTCTTGTGCTGTATGTTTAGCATTTAAATTTTCCTTTGATGTGATGCCATTTTGCCTTAGCACGTATCTGTGCGGATCACCTTGTAATAAACTATTATCTTTTTCTTGACTCTTGCATTATAATCTTTGCACATAGAAAAGAGAAGTATAGAGGTGTAGTTCTTTCCGGTGATGGATTCTTTTCTCTGCTGTATGCCCAAATGGGAATTGTGCTACTTCTTGGATACTTAAATTTCCTCCTGAGCATGAAACTTACAGTGAAATACTTCTGTATATTTCTACTTCTCATCAGATTCCCAACTCTTGTGTTTCCTATAGCCAGTGCATTTTCATCTCAGTTGTTGCTCAGCTGGGTAAAAGGCAGCTTTCTCTTGCCTGTTTCTCAGTGGCTCTGAATTGAGGCTGCTGCCTCTTTTCCTGTGGTTTTTAGATGGCATTGTGCAGGCAGCGGTTCGTCGGCAGTCTGAAAGCAGCGAGCCCCTGACTCCCGAGCCTCCTGATGCTCCTCCTCAGAGGAAACGCAAGAAGAAGAAAGTACCTACTGGTATGTGAGATAGTTGTAGATGGAAAAGAACAGTAAAGAAAACTTGGGAACATGGAAATATTATTGGACAATGTGTATTTAGGTTTAAAACATTTCATGTACCTCTTTACCGAAGACAGCTGAAAGTGATCTCTGGGTGAATGGTAACTTAGGGTTTCACTTTCTGGTTCCTGATTTCATAGGGTACGAACCTCCATGAAAATAATGTATATGCAGTTTTGGAAATTTTATAATACTTTACATCATTCAAAGCTCAGATCATGACTTCTTTTGCCACTCTATATAATAACTATTTATTTATTTAGGTGAATGTATTTCCATTTCTGTGAAAGCTCTAAAACTTTCATGTTGGGTTGTTTTTTTTTCAATCTTCAGATTCTGAGACTTCTTTTACCCAGAAAAATGTGGCATCCCTATTTCAGAATGCAAATGGCATGGATGTCCCTGAAGCTGAAGAAACAGTGATCCGCAAACAGAGAAAAAGAACAAAGTGAGACAAAGCTAGTATAGCTCATAATCTGGAATAACTGTGGCAGTGAATGTGGCTGAGGAGTATCTTGTATTGTCATTTGACAAAAATGTAAAATCTTGAAGCCCACAATACCATCCAGCCTGTGCACAGTTCTTTCCAGGGTTAAGATCTAACTTTTTTCATTCTTCGTTCTATGCATACCTGGATGCATCACAGCTCTAAATACATTTTCATGTATTCATACAATTTTTTCAGTCACAGTCATGAAAAAATTAGAATTAGAACTGCTTTCTATCATTCTTGCTCTCTTAATTTTATGAATGTTAGCATGTTTTTTTCCCAGTTGTTCTAATATATTCTAGTTGTAAATCTCTTGATATGGAATTAATCTTATGGTTTTAGTCAACTAATTCTATGGGAACTTTAGTCCTTAAAATTATAAACAGGATATTATTATACAGGTCATAGCCTGATGGGTTATCAGTCAATTTAGGCATGTTAAATATTTGTAGGAGCCTTTGGATTTTACACATTACCTCCTATTTTTCCTCTGTGCCATTCTGTATGTTCTGGGCCAACAGGAAACCTCGGCCAGCCGAAGTGAGCTCCAATGAGCTGGAAGTGGAGGAGGAAGACATCATTGAGGATGAGCACAGGAAGAGCCCAGATCAGCAGCCTGTGTTTGCTGCTCCCACTGGAATTAGCCAGCCTGTTAGCAAAGTGTTTGTTGAAAAAAATCGTGAGTACATCTTGTGATTTAAGTAATTTCAGAACATTCTTTCAATTAGAGGAAGTGTTATTGTATCTAAAATCCAAATACTGTCGTATCAGGAAGAATTTTTTTAAAAGTTTTCCAAAACAAAGATTATTTTGAAAAAATATACATGATAATTTTTCAACAGTGAATGCTATTGTTGCTGTGCTGGTATATTTGGTTGAATTTTTTAATTCCATGGTGAGAGTGAAAAAGATTTCAAAGTACCTAGCTGAGCTTTTTTGACTTAATAATACTGTCACAGTATCTTGAGAAGAAATTATTACTTACAAAAAATCTTTCAAGTGGAAGTTTTCCACAGGTCGTTTGTGTTTTTCCGTTTTATTTGGGGTTTTTTGGTCCCTGGGAACACTGAGTAGTTTCCCAAAGTGCTTTGCACATTGTTCACTCCATAGCCTGACCCACCAGGGTGCATCACTCTGACCAGAGGCATCCTGTATCAGTGTAGGCTGACAAAGGGCTGGAAGTGGAGAGAAGAAATTTTCTATTGGAAATTCTGATGCTTACGACTTTTTAACATTAATAAGCATTAATGTAGAAATGATGGTGAAAGGAAACAGAGCTCTCTAAAACTGCTTTCCTCATCCTTTCAGGGCGTTTTCAGGCAGCTGACCGTGCAGAATTGATTAAAACCACTGAAAATATCAATGTACTTCTGGACGTGAAGTCTTCATGGACTACTAGAGACGTTGCCCTCTCAGTGCACCGAAGTTTCAGGTGAAAGAGAAATGTTCTGATGTAAATAAACATAAACCAGGGATTTGTTTTGTTGGGCTTTTTTTTCTCCGTGAAAATTAATGTCTTTCTTCTATAGACTATGTATTTCTAGTTTAGACATCACATGTGAAATACAGCTTATAAAAAGAATAACTAAGAAAGCTGTATTGCAAAGATTCAGACAAAATCTCAATAGCAAGAGATTGAGCTGATAACCAAAGCATTAGTCACCTACAGAAATGTGTTAGAAAATAAGACTGACCCATCATGTTTATCACCAGAATAAAAATACCTGAATTCAGACAGTTCTCAGAGAAAAGTCCTGGTTGGTAGGAAAGAGGGAGGAGTGAAATTGCACTGGAGGACTAAGCTTGCACATAATAGCAAAACCATTATTTTTTAATGTGCGATTGTGATGTGATAGAGAATGGGAAGATAACAGCCATTTTCTTCTGTGGTGTATTTTAGCTGGAAGCCTGTGCTTCCTGCTCAAGCTTTTCCTTAGCAATGAAGATAATGAAAGGATTGCCTTGGGAACAGCTTAGAATGTTGTGTAAGGGGCGCTGGTCATGGGAAACTACAGGCAGCTACAAGTGAAAGTATTTGATGCCTGTGGCTGTAATGAAGGGAAGGCAAAACATCTTTGTTTTCTTTAAGTGCTCAGGTTCTTGGTGTGATGGGAGGAAACAGAACTCTTGCTTAGAATTTTTTAAACAACATCAGAAAAAGCACTAAGAAAAAGTCTCTGAAAGGCCTAGAAAAGCAAGGTTGAACAGATGGATTAATAGGACTTCTCTATCTATAGCTAATTCAAGATGTTAAAACTGGTCTAATGTTCTTTCCTCCATTCAGGGTCTTGGGCCTCTTTGCCCATGGCTTCCTTGCTGGTTATGCTGTTTGGAACATCGTGATTATCTACATTCTGGCAGGAAATGAGCTTTCCATGGTTTCTAACCTGCTTGAGCAGTATAAGACAATAGCATACCCAGCTCAAAGTTTGTTCTATTTTTTGCTGTCTATCAGTACAGTCTCAGCCTTTGACAGGTAAAACATATTTGTATTTGAAAGATGTATATATATAATTTGTGTATATAATGTTCCTTTCTCCTTTCTATGGCATATTTTTATTTGCTGTTGAGGATTTAACTGATATACTCAAAGAATGATTGTTTATATGGCTGACTAAACTCAAAAGAGGTGTGTGTACTTGTGCACCCAGACCTTTGGTACTCCTTTCTGTCTGGTGCTTGCACCCTGCTACAATGTACTGCTTTTGTTTGTGGGATCAGGAGGTGAAACAATTGTAAGAGCTGACCTGTTTTTTTGAGGTGGGACTGTGAAGAGGGGTGGAGAACAAATGTTTCTATCAGGTTTACTTTTCACATGAATCCATTGCCTAGTCAGATTTGAAATGTAGGTGAGTGAACAGTTTTCCTGGCTTAGCTGGGGCTTCTGCATTACAGATTAAGAGTGGGAATGAAAAGAAAGAAGCTCAGAAAAAATCATTAACTAGATTAGATATGTGAATGTTACCAATGTTCCTTTCAGTTACAGATAGGATAAGCCAGGGGAGGAGTTGGTGCTATGAAAAAAAACTTTTTTTCCCTCTAAGGATGGCAAGGAGGAGTCCCAAGTTACTCACATTTGCTTCTGTAAGCGGTTACATTAGCATGGACACTGAGCTGAATGGCAAGGATTAGAGGGGAGAGATGTCCCCAGGTTCTCCCTGTTTTAGAAAGGCCTGCAGTATGAAACCTCATGGAACATCTTTCCTTTGTTTTAGAATTGGCATTATAGGGACCATTGCCATGTGTGTGGGATATAGTTGTATATTAAGGCACTGTTACAGAGGCAGAAAAAATACCTTGCAAAAAGTAAAAGAATAGAATACTGTTAGAGGTACAGTATCCTTGTCTTACTGGGCTGTGTTAATGACTCTTGATTTTGTTATCAGGACTGATCTGGCAAAAGCATCAGTTGCACTGAGGGGCATTCTTACCCTAGACCCAGCAGCACTAGCTTCTTTCTGTAAGTATTTTGAAGTGGATAGGAAGCTGTCCAGAAAATATGGTAAATGGAAAACTCCTCCATACTCTTTTTACTGAAATCTTCCTCACAGCTTACTTCTGCTTTAGAATAAATGACTTGCTCAGTAGTTGATAATAGCAAAGGCATAAACACATTGTTCCATATTTTTTAAAGCATTTGCAATAGTAGCATTACTAGGGCTGTTAGTGAAATAGTTATTTTCCATTTCTGAATGTAGAACATACACCTAACTGAAACAACAGAATCACAAAATGCAAGATTTGATGTAGCTCATGAATTGCAGAAGTGCAGAAATGAGATTTTGATAGGTCAGAGGAACGTTAAAGAAAAGAGAATGAATTAAAGCAGACTATGATTGGAGGCAGTGGAGTGAAAGGAAAGAAATTGTAGTGATTAGTACCATGCCATGATGAGACAGCATTTTGGGATTTATATCTGACATTATTAATTCCATTTCTTCCAGTGTACTTTGCTGCTCTTATTTTATCCTTAAGCCAGCAGATGACGTGTGATAGAATCAACCTCTACACGCCTCCTTCAGAAAATGGCAGTATCTGGTAGGAAACAAGGAATCACTTCTGTAAATTATAGCATATCTCACTTAGGGACTCTCGTCAAACTGGCAGATTGAAGAGGTTGTACAATATATGTAAGAAAGTATTGATGAAGGATTTTATCTCTGAACCTGCCTTTAAGCTTGTTCTGAATATTTGATATTTTCACTGAAAAATAAAAACTCAAGGGTGAGTTTGGTCATGTTGGCTGCAAATCCGTTATACCTCAAACAAGAGCTGGAATGATGCTGGAAATGTTATCTGGCAGGAACCTTAAGATTCTCTTTTGCTTGAGAGTGGGACCCTAGTGAGGTAACCATTTTGGGTTCAAGGGCAGGGCATTCTGTAGACTGTCCACACTGTTTTTGAAGGAGTCTGCATAGGCTTAGCAGATACAGCTGACATTTAAATAGAAACCATTGTTTCATGTTAGGTGATTCCATCCAAAACTGTTACTTTTGGAAGTACCTATTAATGGACTCAAATTCTGGTAGCATAAATTTTTAAAGTAAACTAGGAGTAGAACAAAAGCGTTTATATGAAAGCTTTCTGGTTTGGGCAGTTAGTTTTTGCAGGGGGTGGAGGTTTAGGGTTTCAGTGGTCTTTGGTAATTGTTCTCTTTACCAGGCCCTTGCAATGCAGGACCATCATGATAGTATGAGTAGCTCTCTTTTCACATCGAGCTTAGCAAATTTGTTTTGATGTTACTCTGTTGCAATTATTATTGTAACTTCTGTGCACCAGTGATGACTGATGGTTTGGTGTGTCTTTGCCAGGACCGCAGGTACAGAGGCAGAAATTGTCCATTCGTGGGTTGTGGTCAATCTCGTAGTGTCTGTTCTGGTTGGGACAAGTTGGATCTTCTTAAGTTCCCGACCAGAGCTAGACCACAGTGAAGGTAGGAAGCATTAACAGGCAAAATGTTTATTCAAGTTGTTGGGGTTTTTTATCTGCTGTGCTCTGCATTTGGTGTTCAAGACTAGTCCTGAGAAATATTGTGACTGAGGAAAAATAAGTAACTCCTAGCAACGTTGCACAGCAAATGCTTCTTAGGAGGTTGGTGTCTGTTTGGTATTATAAACATTAATTTAAAAAGAAAAGCTTTATTTGTCATGTCTGAAGCAATGTGAATTTGAAACATTACAGAATGTCTCTTTTCAATGAAGAGAAAAATAATTTAAAATACTTTAACGGTATTTTGAAATGTATTTATTCTACTTGTGTCTTAGAAAATTCCTTAATGTTATTAATGTTCCTTCTGCAAGTGCTAAATGGGTTACAAGTTCAATGGGACTTTTCAATAGGACTTTGCAGTAGTTTTGGGAACTCCCTAGCTTTGAAAAGTCAGATTTGTGCTTGCAGAACAGGACTTCAAATGAGGACTGCTTGTGCTGGTCCAGGCTGAAGGAGGGGGAAAGCAAGTTCTCATAGAAGAAACTTGGCTAGAAACAGGGCCTTCTTCCTTTTGTTTTCCACCTGGGAACCAAAAGGTGTGTCCTAACTCAGCATTCCTTGCAGCCTGTCAATTGAAGGTATGCTGTACACAAAAATCCTAAGTTTCAACTTAAAACTCAAAAGGTATACTAAGAACACCATGAATTGAAGCACAGATTTGTTTGGAAGGCTGAGGATGGAGTGCACTAACTTTAAACACTGTGAGACACACAGCAAAAACTTCTAAAAGTGAGTGAGTCTCTAAACAGAAGTCTTCCTTCCTAAGTCTGACACTCTCAAAACTTTAACAATCCCTCAGTCTAACTCAGAGTTGTGTTTTAGTGCCCATGTTGAATGCATGATGGTACTGCACATGATCAACTGCTAACATTGTCACCAATTCTGTCAGTTTTGGGAGCAGCAATAGTTTTCTAAAAACATTGATGGCCCTTGCCATTGCTGAGTTGATTATATGATTGGGATGAAAAGCAGGAGGCTTGGGGGAATGCTAGGGTACTTTTCAGGAATAATGGAATTTATTCAGGTGTAAGTTTTCAAAGAAAACATAATTCTTTCCTTTCTCTTTTAGAATTGATGTTTCATTCTGAAATTGAGGAATTTCCTCATGGAGATATCTTACCCAGAGTCCAGCCATAAGTGTGGAGCAAGAATCTGCATATATTGTAACTGTGACTGGTGGCTCAACATGTTGTGTATTATAGCTATGTATTATAATTTTCATAAAGAAAAGTATTTTTATATTGTATATATTTAATGTTGATCTTTTTATGTATGTTACAGTTTCCAAATATGATTGAAAACTTTTATACTTTTGCTTTTTATTTTACAAAGTAGATTATCCCTAGTGCATAAAGTCAGGGTGATTTTGTAAATACTGCTGCCTGCATAGCCAAAGACACTAGAGGGATGCAGATCAGGTGTTCAGTGCTTTTTTGACTGCTGTACAGTCTTCAACAACCTGCTTTTGTTACTACTGAAAACAGCAGTTAGGTTATCTGATTTGGTTAAACATTTTCAAAATATTAAAAATAAATCAGTTAGGAACCATAAACCCCACCAAATTAGTAATCTTAAAATAATCTACATTTATTTATCATAAAATATTTTTCTAGAATAAAGGATTAAATTGACATGGTTTTTGCTTAATAATCCATATAAGAAGTAACTTTTCTTATCTTCATTTAGTTCTCTTGACAAAAATCTTGATGATAACAAGTTCTTACAAGTAGATGTAGACACAAGACAAAGAAGTTTTAATGTTGCAACAGTTTGGTCAGTTAAATGCATCTCATAAAATAGGGTGTTTTTGTGTTGCCAACAAGGATGTATCCATGTCCTGCAATTTCTCATCAGTCAGGACATGTAACTATTCCAAAGCCACTCACAAAGGATAGTGTTCTGATTTCTCCTTATCTGGTATGGCAAGAGCAATCATTTTATTCACTGCTCTTTCTAAACAAACTTGGATTTCATAGATGTTAAAAATGTTACTACTCCTACCTGTTTTGATGAAGATTGTTTTCCACCAAATTGTTGGTTTGTGTTAGGATAGAATGGGAAACTTCTTCACAAAGTTACAAGAAAATGCTTGTTAAATCAGCCCAAAAAGTCTGCAGCAACCCACCTTCTATGCAGTGACATAGTAGTAATTGTGGCAGGTGATGGGTTTTGCTGACAAGAATCAACATTCCTTTTCCTTTGTATTAAAGTGGCAAAATGAAAGCATTGCAGATGTGAATAAATGCAGATATATTGCAGGATGAAACAATCTCCATAGTAGACACAGACACGGTCTAGTTTGAAAACCATTTATCAAGAAAATACCACCTAAAGCCCAAAACTTTGTTTGTATGTGTTACTTAACATACTGATTTTGCCTTGTTTGATTTAATACATGTGTCTATGGGTGGTGTAAAAGGGGTGCACATGTCGAAGTTCACTGAAGAATTACTGAACTCTTTTTTAGTAGTGAAGAGTAGCCAGATAAGACTTGAAAGGAAATGTCAAAGAGCTTTCAATGCTTTCTGTGCTAACTTTGTGCTAACTTTATCTTAGTTGCTTCAAAACATACATGAGAACGTGAATAACTAGGGCTACTGCTGCCCTGTTGAGGATTGAGTTCTCTTGTGTCCATTCAGCAAATTTAAGTTATTAAAAAAGTCAGTGTTCATGACATCTTTGAAATGCTGTGGTAATCTTGGCAGGGAGAAAAACGATATCTACAAGAATTAAAAGATGTTCCACAGCTGTCGGCTGCATTCTGAGGCATTCAGTTTGCTGTGGGAAGGAGCCATTAGCCTCTTTTGTAAATTGTTGTGGCTCTTGTGTCTGTATTTTTGTAAAACTAAAGCTACATTATGGCTAGCACTGCATTGTACATGAAAATGGAGAGATTCAGGGTGCTGGTTCCCCGTCAGTTGTGCACTGGATGTTCTTGCCATGGTTTGGCTGTAGGAGATGAGGGGTGAGACAGGAAGGGTTCCCATGTTAATTTGCCATCACACTTTCTCCTGATGTTGTGTATTTGCTTGCAGAGTCACTGACCTCCTGAAGATGAGATTATTTATGGCGTGGCTGCATGACTTTTCTTTCATCTTGGTATGGTCAGAAGTATAATTTTGCCCATAGAATATGGAGCTCAGCAGAAGTGTGCCAATACAGGAAAAACCTGGATAACATCATTACTTGATTTCTGACATTAACACTAAGAATTGACCTTCCAACTATCCCTTAGACAAAGTGATGCCAGCCAAGAGCCAGATTCATTCTTATTGTGAAATATAGGAGTTTTTATATGGTTGAGCAGGGATTGAATAGTGAACTTAATGCAATCAGTATTTCAAGCCAGGCTTGCCTTTCCAGTGTATATTTTTAGGAGGGTCTGAGTATATCCGTATTTAATGAGTTTTGAGATTGCCACATAAAAAGTACAATAAACAGTTTGATGGCTAATTATCTATTTTACAAAATACTTTCCCTTCCATTAAGCCTCACAGTGGAATATGAGTTGAAATGAGCTTTTTTTTTAGTTTCTTGGAAAGTCTTAGAACTTGTTTACAAAATAGATGTTTAATTCTAGAACATGCAATATTTGTAGAAGCCTTAACTGAAATGCCTTTGTGCATTTCCATATCATTGTTTTTAATGCATTTGTGTTAATGAAAAAAGTTTTCAGATATGTTGGTGCCAAGTTCTTGTTTTTACATATGTGAAACAATTAAACAATTGCTGTAAACTAGTTAGAAATGATGGTACTACTTTGTCTTATTTCCAGTTGTTTAGTCTGTTTAAATTAAATCAGTCTGTCTGAAGATTTGGGAGGCTGAGGGGCTGTCTGGGGCTGCTCCAGACTTGGGTGGATGCATGCAGCCTGGTCAGAGGCTGGACTCCAAAGCTAAATTATTATAATTACTTAAATTGTTCTAGTAATTTAATACTTGGTAATTTCGACTTGGTTTAAACATTACTCTCGTTTTCTCAACATGAAGCCAAGTGACATTAGTTAGCAGTGTCTTTTTAAAGTAGTTTTGAAATTGCTGAGGTAAACTTTAGGAAGGTTATGATTAAGTGATAATTCCTTGCTTGCATATTTCCAGCAGAATTAATTTAAATGACTGAAGACTGGGAGATCAGAGAAAACTACCAGGTAAACACCTACAGCTAAGCCTAAGCCTTACCTCTCTTCTTTTTTCCTCATAGCGGTGTGGAAGGTGCCATTGCATTCCTCAGGGTGGCTTGATACTACTGTCTAAGTCCACAGACACGTGCAGAGAAACTGTTTTCCCTGGGTGTTATTTTTGTACTGTGCCCCCGGGGCTGCTCGCTCCCTTCATGGAGGGCAGGGAGTGCTCCCAGCCTCCCGCCTGAAACGGGTTGCTGCCTCCGGGTGTTTTAGGGGATGTTTTTTCCTGCCGTGTGTCGCCCTCCCGTCCCCTGCGCCTTTATTTGCCGAGCAGCTTGTCCGCCCCGGTCACCCCGCCGTCCCTCAGCCCTGCCCGCCCCGCTCACCCGGCCGTCCCTCAGCCCTGCCCGCCCCGCTCACCCCGCCGTCCCTCAGCCGTTTTCCCGCCCTGCCCTCACCGGCAGCAGTAACGGCCGCCAGGGGGCGCTGGCGGGGCCGCCTTGTGGGACTCGGCCTGAGGGAAGCGGCGGCGCTGCCGTCGGTCGGTGATTTAGGGCAATTCGATCTAAATAGGAAACCCAGTCAAAAAGGAAAAATTCCCACGTGCTCCTACACACGAACCAAGCTGTTCGCTTTGATAATTCTGTATTTGAAATTTATGTAACCTTTTCTTCGAACTGTAGAAGTTGTAGGGCCCTCCCTAGCTAAGAGTGCCCTGTACTGTATTCAGTAAAATAATTCAGATGCACACAGGCAGGCCTCAAAGTGATAGAGAGACAAAAAGCAAGATCTTCTCGTGGATAGACATCCACACCCACTGCCAGATGTAGTGAAAATAAACAGATTAATGTACTTTGGAGGGGAGGGGACCCTCTCCACCCCTTCTCACCCCAACAAACAAATACAACCCAAACCAAAACTCAAAAGAACTGAAGCACCCAAAAAAACCCCAAAACAGACGAACCAACAACCCCTTCTGAAAAAAGATAAGGAAAAAAAAAACGTTGTAAATTTGAGATTGTTAAAAAGTCTCACAGTAAAAGAGTAAGAACGAAGTCTGAAACAGTAAAATTCTTCCATTTCAAATGCTTGTGATGCTGATACTCAAGCAGAGCACCTTTGTAAACCACGGCTCACCAAACTGCCCAAAATGTGTCATTTTACAAGTCCAGCATAAGGAAAAAGAAAAGTTGACAAAAAAATCCTGACTGGAAGTCAAAAGAGAAGCAATGTAGAAAAATATGCATTGCCATGCCACCAATATCTGTGTCAAATATTAATAAATGTTATTTAGGATGGAAAACCAAACTACTTTGTCCTCAAAACTGGTTTGAGGAAATCTAGTAATGTTGAGAAGAAAAAATCATGTAAAGTATGCTGAACCAGCTTTTTCAACATCACATGCTGCAGGCTTCAAGGATTCAAAATCATGTGTTCTCCCATGATAAAGAAAACTTGAAGCAGAAAGTGGAGCAGGAAAAAGAGCATGACAGCCAGCCAAAGATATCATTCCACAAGTCTGTGATGAATCCAACAGCTACTGTAGAACAACAGCCACCTCAAATCAGGAAAGCATTTAAAGAAAACCCATTGATAACTGACTTGCCAGATTTCACACAGGCAAAAGGATATCTGCTTGTAAGAATATTTTTTTTGACTGCATGAAATGTGACAACTAGAAAGATAATTTATATTGATTATAGAATAAACAAACTTTGAAAATAAAATGCAGTAGATAAACTCAGCATTGATACTCTTCACCCACATGTCATGTACATTTTGACAAACAGAGGAAACCCTCTGCATCCTGCCAGCTATCCATTCTCCTCCACTGCAGATGGATTTCACAAGAGGACAACTGAATTCCATGAAACTGGGTATGCAGGTAAATTCAGTAATAATATTCTATAATCATATCTAAAAATAAAACCATGACTTGATTGCAGCTAACTTCATATGGGCATTTGGGGCATTTTCCCAGAAGTTTCTGGGACTTTTGGATAAGAAACAAATGTGAACTAATTTATAGAATAGAACTGGTTGTTTTTATCTGGGAATTATGAAGGTTTTCACAGGCACCTGTTTAAACCTAATATTCTTTCCTTCATCATATCTCAAGTTTCTGGATAGATTTAATTATGTTAAATACCAAATGTTATTATATTACTAGGTTATTAGTAGACCATCTCAATTTTCAGTAGGTTTTTTTTTATAAACTCAAGTCTTTCCTTGTCTGTTACATCCGATTGTTTCATTTCAAAGTATGGTTCTCACAGTCGTTCAGGTCTTTGCTGTAATGTGTATTGTTTCTAAATTTTAGTCGTTTTTCTTCATTCACACAGGATAGGGAGGGCCATCATTAGGAGTCCTACCTTAACTATTTCAGAGGTTTATTAGACAAGCTAATGTACTTTAGGGAAGCAATTTAGCATTAAAGGCAGGGTATGTATGTCACCTACTTTGGTACCTACCTCTTGTCAAGAAAGGTTCAGAACAATGGTTTTCAAATGTTTTCCTGTATTTTTACCCATCCTCTACATTAAAAACTACTTTGATAGCACTTGAGAAAGAGAGGTGTAGGGAAAAGAGAGAGGTAAGGGTAAAATTCCGTAATTTAAAAAAAAATTATTCCTGTTCATCAAGTGGAAGAAACTGTTCTCTCATCAATTGGATTTATTGCATTGAGACTCTTTCAAGTGAGGAATTCATGTATCAGAGCAAGTTGATTCTGAGTAGATCACATTTTTTCCTATGTTCGTCCATTTAGTCATTCACAAACTGCTGTGGTATCAGACCAAGACATTGAGATTCTCAATAGCACTGAGCACATATTCAGGATAATAATGATAATTAACAGAAGTTTTCTATTATACAGGTATTTATTTTACATAGTGGTAAATGCTAGCATAACGAAAGGTGGCAGCAAAAAAACCACTTGTGTTGTTTTCACAAGTACTTCAAAACTAACCAAGCAACAGATTTCTGTTCCATTGGCCATAAGATTTTGCAAACGTATAGGTTTTATAAGTCCTTTTGAAAATTCATCACATGGATCCTAAATGCAAGATACTTGGAAATTTCAAGTCCAAATTTAGTTCTAATTCACATGCTGATAACACACATCATTGGTATGAGCAAGGGTAAACAAGTGCTCTGAAAACAACCACAACCCAATAAAAAACTATTGTGCCTAAAACTGTCAGCTTGGAATAGAAAGCCTCTGTAACTTGAATCTTAACAATGCAGACCATGAACCTCAGATTTTAAAAACTTAACTGTATGCAAAAACTTCACACTTTCAGAACAACTGTTTCCCAGATCATTTTTTCTCTGATAGGTAGTGGGAACTTAATAATATGATTATACATCTTCTTTCCTAACTAATATTTATTTTGCATTATTCCTTAATAGAGAACATCACAGTTTTTAAGCAAAATGATATCAAACCTTTCAGTAAATATATTCCAGGAAGTATTTTCAAGTATTTTTGGTCATTTTAAGAAGTCACAGTGGCTCTTAATTGCTTTTGTTTGAAGAGACAGTTGTTGAGAAAAAGTTCTAAGAGTAAAGACTTGCAAACTTCAAAAAATTCTATTTAATTTTCTTCTTAATGTCAGTACAGAAATTGGAACAGTGTTTAGAAATGTTTTTAATTTTTTCTGACAGAGAGGGCAGCAAAGTAACTCCACTGGAACACAGAGTGCTTTGAATAACTTTGTACTGACATTGTTATTAGCATCCGAGTATTATTTTCATAGAGTCCAAGGCACTTGTTGCAAGAGAAGCTTGAAAATACTAGCAGTTAAGCTGCCTGAAATTTTCTGCAGGTTTTAATAGTAGTAATATTTATTCAGAGGTCTGTAATTAAAATATGTAGAACTTCATGTGTGGTATCACTTATTTGACTTGGTTTTTACATGTACTGTTAGTCAAAAATTACTTGTAGATGCTATCTAATGTGTTTGACTTGCAAACAGTCCAAATTTGTAATGGTTAAAAATTAAGAATATGGAGTTCATATGAAAATAGTATCTTCTTCAAAAGTACATAATTAAGTTATTAATATTTTATAATCAGAATAATTTTCTAGTTTTGACAACTATTTCCTCACCTAATGATTGACATAAATATTTTTTTTTTCTTTCCTGTAGTAACAAGAAGCTGTTAGTATGGCTGGACTATGTAAAAACAGAACTCCAAGAATTCCAGATATAAATGGAGGCACATAGGGTAAGTTTATTGAGAGGTCTTTAATCTCAAGTTTCACATGTTCAACTTTAGAAATATAGAGCTCTCTTCACAGCATAATGAGTAGAAACAACTTTTTTGGTGATACTTTTATGTGGTCATTTAGAACTTTATGTGTCTCTCAGGCTTGTATTTCAATCATTTGGTCTTCAAGGCCTTGTAGCAAAGCTGCTGGCAATGCAGTGGTATTCTCAAAATTGGCTACAGGCCTGCTCAGCTTGAAGACTTGAAGACTTATGTAGAATGTTATATTGAAAATTTAAAATATATCCACACAATATCAATTTATACTTTTTTACCACCGTCATGCTTCCATCAGTAACGTACTAGTGGCTGTGGGACACAACTTTTCCTACAACATGATGAGATTATCCAGGCTGTTTTTTTAAAAAAAGGATGCTTTTGTTCAGTTTGAGTTGCCTGGTACAGTATGAGAGATGAGAATTCAAGAATTGTAGGGAGAGTACAGAATTTCATCTGACTTAGAAGAGGTAAATTCACTAGGATCCTAGGGGGGTATTAGGTTCTTAGTATGACTGAACTGATCCACAGGAATTTAACTGTGCCTTGCAGAAGAGGCTTGTTTGCCAGCAGCAGTGCCAGTGAAGCTTAATGCATGTTGCCTTTTCTTATAAGAAAACAGTATTAGGTTCTGGTAAATTCTGGTGGTGAACAGGAGTACAGTATAAATAAAAATATATACAGTAATTTTAGATTATTTAATATGACTCTTCAAAATTAACCCGTACCTGCTAGAACTTGAGACTTACTTTGCATAGTGAGATATCCTCAGATTAACTGCTAAAATGACCCAACAATAAAAACAGAGGTGCAAAAGCCCAGATTTGTAGTAAGACTGTGAACAGATGCAAGAGCAGGAGTCCCACTTCCAAGCAGCTTAACTTCTTTGGGAAACATGCAGTATTAAAACTGCATGAAAAATGATGCATAGCTAACTTTTGGCAAATACGTCAGCATGTCAAGTGAGAAAAATGCCTTTTGAGAGAGAAACATTTATTTACATAAGCAACTAATCTGTACAGTTTCACATTTACTCTTGGAAGTGGAGGATTTCTCCTTACTAAAATTATTTGGGTCATAATGAAAAGACAGATGTTTAGGTAAGATCATAGATAAAGCCCAGGCCTGAATTCAGAAAGGCATGTGGACTGCAGCACTATGAGCTGATAATACAGTACAGAGTAAAATTACAGCAGGGACTCTCTTGTTAAGAAAGACTTTCAGAGAGAGGTAAGCACTCAGCCCTTCTTTATACAGTTTTCCTTACAGTCAGAGAGTGAGGCATGCTGCATTTCATGATGCCAAGAGGAAGTTAAGGAAATACAGCCACTTCATGGCATTTCAAGTATACTTGGTCTAACTGTATTGTTACCATATAAAAGCAGCAAATACAAATCACATTTTCCTTCTCTGAAACACTGGAGAGGTATCATTGGTATTTATTTAGAATTCCCAGTCTGTATCATCTTGATTTGTAGCAATACGTCCCAGTTCAGTCCCAACTGCTTTTGAGGGCAGTGCCAAGAACTCTGATCTGTTATTTTGAATAGGAGGTGGCAATAGGGACAGTAGTGAATTCTGTGTTTGTTCCTTTATCTAGAAAGAAAAAAGTTAAAATAAAGCTGCACATAAAAGTCTCCATAACTTTGCAACGGACTTCATTAAAAGCATGTGAAATCAGAGCCATGTTCTTGCATGTTACCATACTGAAATTAAAAGGATGAGAGGTTTTGCTTTCACCACTCTATTAGTCTTTCAAGACCAATGAAATCAACTGTGCAGTTCTGCTTTAAATTAAAACTATTAACCATTTTTTTTAACTAGTTAAGTTAAATCAACTTCATCAACGCCTTTAGTTAAGTTAAATCAACTTCATCAACGGGGAAATGAATTAATCTTATGCTTCCTATACTCTATCAATACCATTTTGTTAAAAAAAATTCTGAAGCAAGTGTACTCTTACAGGATGCTTCTCTGGCTTCACGTAACTTTATTACTTTATTATCTAGTTCTTTTTGTGGCTTATTTAGATTATAGCTGTGTCATTTAACAAAATATAGTAAACTCACCTGTTTGAAGAACGTATGCGAAAGCAAACTGCTTGCTGAAGGCCTGAATCACAAAATGAACAATATAATTATGTTCTGGAAAGTAAAACACTGCATTTGGGTAATGGGCCAGATTGACAAAGAAATTTAAGCCTTGTGGTTTTTCCTCCACAGGACAAATATGAAAAATGAGAAAACCAGCACACAATTCCTACATTCTATGCCTCACTTTGTAGTGAAAGCACTACTGAAGAAATCTATTTTAAAGGCCTTTTCATGTTTCTGTTTAACAAGGAATTTAATGCCTCATTCCAAAGAGACATAGAACTGAAAACATATATTTCAGATTTCTGAGGGTTTTTTTCTTGGACAAAGTACATGTTTAAAAGTTAATTTTACTTGTTACAAAGCACAGTGATATTACAAGAAATTCAGGGGCCAAATGACTTTAAAAGTTTGATTCCTTTATCAGACAAGATAATTCTTAAAATACAAATATAAGTCTATTCTTTTACATAGTACATCTGCTCTAAAATTCTGACTCTAACAGCATTCAACTGATTACTGTATCCTAAACTGCAGGCTATAATTGGTCTTAGATTGAAGTGACAAAAAAATTAGTTTTCACCAAAATGTTACCTTTTCTCGGGGTCCTGTTGCAAGCAAAGTTCTACCAAGTTGTGGAAAGCAGGTGAAAATGTTTTGGAAAAGGGCATTTGAAGTCGTTCACTGGTCATTGTGCGTGTCATGCTCTCACCAATTCCAGAATCAACACCTGATCGGGAATTCCTCATCCTGGATTCCCCCCGGGGAAAGGTATTTATATCCCAAGGAAAGTAAGTGGGACCTTTCAGCTTTTGCAGCAGCATCTAGTAGGAAGGAATACCACCAGTATGAGACAGCCAGCCAGACCTATTCAGGGTAAGCTGTGAAACTTCAGGGATGGAAGAATTATTTGTTCTAGAAAGAGGCATGCATATTTGAAGTAACAAAAAGCAGCCACTATTTCAGTAGTAATAGCACTGGTATCTGTGAGTAAAACAAAATTTAAAAGTGCTCAGCACGTTTTTTACTAGAGATAAAGTTTAGCATTGTACCTGAGTGCGAGGCATATCTTGAAATGGAACGTGTCCGTTGGCTAATTCACATGCTGTAATTCCCACACTATAAATGTCAGACTTCATGTTATAGCCAGACAAATCCTGTGAGAGAAGGAAGACACTACTGATCACTGAGGCCACTGAGCAGTGCCAACAAGAATACAAGTGCCTGCTTCAGAACAAGGTTCTAATACCACATAATCTACACAGTATTGAGGCAATTAAATTGTGATACTGAACACAAGTCTCAGGATTTTCAGTACTTTCCAGGATGTTTGGGTAAAGAGATTTAGTACATCATCACCTTGCCAACAGCTTTAGAATTGGTTCTCTCTAGAAGAATTAAAAATTCAGTATGTACATTTCTTTTTAAAAGTTGCAGTTCAACATCTTTCATTGCAATTCTACAAGCAGACTTGAGTTAAAAAGTTAGTACTGCCACTAATAGAAAAATAGTGTGTAATTCGTTGAATAGAAAAAATTATGTGTAATTTATACTAACCTGTCTCAGTAGTTCAGGACTCAGCCAAGGAAGCACAGATGTACTAAACTGGGGAAAATCATACACCACCTTTGACTTCTGTCCATTGCTAACTAAACTGTAGAGGTTGTTTAGGCCAGAGAGAGAAACCAGCCCATCTTCTGAAATCAGAATGTGGCTAGCTTTAATATTCCTGCAACACAAAGTGGTAAATTTTTGTCGTAAGAATTACTCCAAGCACTAGTAGAACAGAAAGGCTCTCATATTTCATTGACTTATAGTGAGATGCTAGCATGGAGTTCATGTCTGTATTAAGAGAGATTATCAGGAAAAAAGGGCCAGAAACTGGAGAAGGGCCCTTCTTCCCTGCAAGGGATGCAAACTAAGGAAGCCCTTTCTGTAACTCTGATTTTCTTCTGCTTCAAAGAGACAAAGCCAGGCAGCTGTATAATCCCGTAACAATTGACTTGAAGAAATGTAGTAATACATTTCCTGTTACAATTTTACAAACTTGGTTCTGCTGTATTATTGAAAAAATTGTTCCTTGTGCACTGTCTGATATAAAGTATACAGGAAAAGAAAGGAGACAATATTTAAGGTAATACGCTGGTTCTTACCTATTGACATTCTCCTACCTGTGAATATATCCATTCTGGTGCATGTAATTTAATCCTCTGATTGCACCAAACAGAATGTTCCCTATCAAAGCTTCACTCATTCCTTCAGGAAAGTAAGTCTTCAGCAGGTGTCTAGCTGAACCTGGAAGTGAAAAAAAAACCTAGCTAGGCCTAACAAGTCTTGTTAAATTACTTGTCTATGCTTCCCTTGCTGCATACACCCATCCAGAGCAGCATTCTCATCTTTACATTGGCATTGGTGCATTATTACATGGATGTAAATGATGCCCCATGTCATGCTTCTGTTAATTGGAAGTCTGTGCCCAACCTGTATTCAATGTAAATAGGTCTTCTGTTAGCAGAAGCTGTAAAAAAATCAAATACATCTCCCAGTTACCATTCCTCACATGAAATTCTAGGACTAAGTTGAAATTTAAAGCAGTTCAAATACCAGTTTTCACTGGGGAAAAACTCTTCTCTAAACAAATGGTTTGGGAGAGTCTGTTTTTTCTCCAAGACTTAAATGATTAAAGAGAAACCTCTCATAGACCATGTGGTCCAACTTGTATCCTTTTTTCTATTCCAAAATTGCAGTTAACAATTCTTACCATAGGCCATGAATGGGGAGATGACCCAAAGCCAGCTTCCAGCTGTAAACACTGTCCAAAATGTCATTATGTTGGGATGCTGGAAAAAGTGCGATAAAACCACCTCCTTCTATGGAATTAAATGAAAGTGGATGTGTTAACCATGGAACAGCAGTCCTACTAAGATCATTAACTACATCAGTAATCAGTGAAGAGAACTTTTTCTTTGCATTTATACAAGATTGCAGGTGATGTGCATAGCTCACAACAGAAATGTAAATAGCTTGCCCATAATTGCAACTTTGTCTGAAGTAAATCTAGTTTGTTCATAGTCCAAAGTTTTGGTGTTAAATAAGAGTAGAGAACATGTTTCAAATAAGCTGTAAAATTACAGAAGTATTTGTAAAGCAATTGTCAGCTGATGTCTTCAGAAAGCAACCCTCAAATTTATACATGCATTGTGTTTATTATATTCTACTCCTTTGGAGGGAAAAACTTGACTGAAATGACTCAGCGCAAACAAAGGCTACCTTTGTTCAGTAATCTCATATGTATTCCTCACTATCTTCATTGGGTTTTGTGCAGAAATGCTGTTCTTTTACCTGTAAGGCTTTCAAGTGCTCTTCAGAGCAATTTTCAAGGTCTGTGATCCTTACAGCAACTTGCCTGTCTGTAGGTGTATGCCGTGCAAGGTAGACTGAAGTTAAATTGTTGAACCTCCTTCCTGAAACCAGAAATGGCTACCTTAACATTGGAAAGCATAATATCCATCACATGGTTTCCTTCATATTTAGAGATCATTCTCCAGCTTTAAAATTGCAATTGATAGCAGTGTGTCCTTTTCTTTCAGAATGTCAAGGCTTTAAGTAATTGCAGCAAAATACACGCAGCAAATTAGTTGAAGCATGGCTCTGCTATTTTAAGAACAACTAGAAGTGTTTGAACATATGTAAGCATCAATTATACATTTAAATGAGCAACACTTAGTATGCATATTCACATAAACATATGCATGCATGGTAGGATGTAAGGCAGCCATCCTTGGAACAATCAACTTGGGTAGCCAAATTACAAGACATAATGTTACTTAAGGCTAAATTTATTGTCACATCACAGATTTTGAAAACTGCTATGTACATGCACAAACATCAAGAGACAATTTCAGGTAATTGTTGATTTGTCTTAGATCTTGAAATAAGAGATTACTAAAATATAAGCAATGCTCTGCACTTTTCTTAACTAAGGAGACACAAGAATAGTCCTTCATTTTCCAAATTTACTATTTACTGCACTTAGCAGTAAACTATTGATAGCAGGAAGAAGAAATATTTTAAGGTCCATTTATGTTACCTATTTCCAGCTGGAGTTCATAATGAGAGACATTAGAAGAGCAAAACACCATTTCATTCTTTCCTGTAGATGGGGGAATCCAGGCTAGATCAGAATCAGCCTAACAGAGAGAAGAAACAGTTTTCAAAAATATTATTAATGCTAAAGTCCAGTACTCAAATAAGAATATTCAAGCTGGTACTTTTAACACTACCAAGACTTAGTTTTATGAGTTACAAGTTTTGCGTTTGCTTGTTTTCAAACTGGCACAAAATTAACACTAAGATATCTACAGTCTTCTACTAAAGTGGAAGCCCCAAAGCACTCTGTTTATTTTTGTTGTCAACATTTCAAGAAGTACTCCCTAATTAGGCTATTTTTAATATGCACCAGATTTATATTTAACCTTGGGAGTTAAAGTTTCTATTCTTACCAGGCATTCATGGATGCTGCTCTGAGATAGCTCTTCTGGTCTGATTGTTTCAACTGGTGTTCGCAAAATACAGGAGCAGTCCTTGAGAACAGAAACAAGTGAATGTTGATGGAGTTGCTGCAATTCATTAAATATGGCAGTGCAAAAATGTAACAATAGGCCTTAGAACTAGGAGTTCAAAAGTCTTCTGCTACAAGTCAATCCATTAGGGCTTAAGAAACAGCATAAAGCACATATTTGGCAGACCTAGGGAGAAGAGACACTAAAGTCTCCTTCACCAAAAGCTGACACAAGGAAGTTCAAACACCTCAGCACTGTGGAAATCCCCTCAAGCAAGACATTTCACCAGGGCTTTTCATATTAAGGTATAGCTGGGTAACAAGGTACAATGGCCAAAGTTTTTAAAGATAAACTTACCAAACAAGACATGGAACCGCTTTAGATCAGGGGAAAAGTCATACACACCCATTTATCCTAGAAAAAAACTAAAGTAGCACAGTAAGATGATACACAAACCTGTGATAAACTTAGATCTCCTTAATCAGAACTCTGAGACATTCCTGTCAGCTATCACACACAAAACCCCAGAACTCCAGCTCAGGGAAAGTCTGCTTCTATTTAAGTAGCATATCAAACTCCACACTGAGGACTACAAGTCAACTCAAGTGTTCCTTTTTAATTTATGGGTTTAGAAATTTTATTGACAGTTCTGAACAAAACAATTTAATTGCAAGTTAACTGCACAAGTGCAAAAAGTAAAAAAGAAAGTACTCATGAATCCTTGGCAGTTTGTAGGAAAAGAAATCATTGTCTGTTGTTTTAAAGGAGCACAGCTGTGCTAGGCAGATCTTGGCTGGGCTGTGTGCAGCTGAACTAGCTCACAAAAAAAAGCAAGGCAGAAGGAATTGAACTTTACATTTCATAAGTGAGGGAGGAAATAGGATTGTAAGGGATTTCAGTTTAAAAAAAAAAAAGCAGCAACTCCCTCAGATCAGAGTAGCCTCTTTGAAAGTCTTCTAGCAGACTTACTTTATGTCTGGTGTTTGAAAGCTTAGGCAGTGACAGAGATGTCTATTAAGTGTATCAAAGCTTCTGTAAGTACAGAATGGTGCTATTTTACCTTAGCTGTAAACAAGTCTTCAACAGTAGAATCATTAAAGTGGGAAAAGACCTCAAAGATCATAGAGAACAACCATTAACCTAACACTGCCAGACCCACCATTAAACCATGTCCCAAAGCACCCCATCTACATGTTTTTGAACACTACCAGGGACAGTGACTACACCACTTCTCTGGGCAACCTGTTCCAATGCTTGGCAACCCTTTTAGTGAAGAAAATTTCCCTAAAATCCAATCTAAACCTCCCTTGGTGCAATTTGAGGTCACAAACTATCATCCTATTTCTTGTTAAATGGGAGAAGAGGCCAACTCCCACCTCACGATAACCTCCTTTCAGGTAATTGTAAGATAAGAAGGCCCCCCTGAGCCTCCTCCAGTGACTGACTCCTTCAGCCACTCCTTGTAATCCCTGTGCTCCAGACCTTTCACCAGCTCTGCTGCCCTTCTCTGAACACACTCTGGTGTCTCAATGTCTTTCTTCTTGGGCAGGGCTTGAAACTGAACACAATATTTAAGATGCAAACTGGCCTCACCAGTGAGTACAGAGGGACAATTACTTCCCAGGTCCTGCTGGCCACACTACTGCTGATACAAACCAGGATACACTGGCCTTGGCCACCTGGGCACACTGCTGGCTTGTGTTCAGCCAGCTGTCAAAGAGCAACCTCAGGTAATTTTCTGATAGGCAGCTTTCCAGCCACCATGAGGAGTCCTACTTGGTGGCTGATAAAAAGTTGACTACAGGAAGTAGTTCCATGTTAACATGCATTTTTGTATGAATGTTCATTTAAAAAAGCTGAAGTTCTATACCAGAAACTGATAATTTTGTTTATTAAGGAACTAAGCTTGAGTATATCCTGCATTTAAATTATGTAAGCTATTTATTCAAGGGAACACTCTTGATAAGCTAACAAACCCCCACCACTCCAATCACTGCCAAATACCCAAGCCATTCCATTACATTCTTAACCTGAAGATCTGCTTGGAGATCTGTCATTATTCCTTATCAGAGATACCAAATGGAGACAAAAGTTGATCTCTACCAGGTATTGGACACCTTCAGAATATCAGCACTTGACTTAAATACCTTCACTAAGGAAGTTTGTAGCATNNNNAAGGAAGTTTTTAGAATAGAATTAAAAAAAAAAAAAAAATAATGCAGGTGCTTAAAGATACTGCCTAGCACTGTGATGGCTACAGCATCCTTCTCCTACCTGGAAAGAAGATGCCTCATTCTGCTACACAAGCCAATTTATTCTGCTGCTGAAGAATTGTCTTAATAACTATTATATACCAAAGTCAAATTATTGTAGACTTAAAGATGTATAGCCAGCCAATAGAAACATCCATGATGAACATTCATTCAAATAACACTACAATTTTAAGATTTTTTTTTCTTTTTTCTTATGTAGATTGACATTGTCTCCATTTTTGAATATACGGCTTTGGATCATGACCCAATATTAACCTTTTCCCTCTCTCGACGTTTTTCCTTTTGTATTGCAGTATTTTTTTTGTACTGTAGATAGCGACAACGTTGTACAGGTAAAATAATACATTCATCGCACTTTGGCTTCAGCCAGCGAACAGTGCAGGGCAGGAAAAAAACACAGAAACCTGTGCCTGCGAGCTAGGGGAGTGTGAAGGCTCCGGAGCCGAAGCCCCGGTACCGGGAACGCGCTTTACTGGGTTCTGTTGACCCTGAGCTGTAGCTCCTACTTCAGCGTTCGCAGTGACTGAGGCAGCTCTCGAGAGAAATGATCCGTCCGTGACAAAGCACCGGAATGTGCCCCACAGGCTCCCCCGCAGTTCCTCACTCGCTCCGTTAAGTTCGTACCTCGCGTTCCTCGCTGGGCCCCCGCCTCCCTCTGGCCTCCCGCGGCGGCCGGGACAGAGCTCCGCTCCCCGCAGCCGCCTCCCGAGCTCGGTGTGCGCTGCTCCCCGTCCCCGGCCCGCCCGGCTTCGCCCGCAGCGGGGCAGAGGGCGCGGCCAGCGCGGAGCCCCGGCACAGCCCAGAAGCCTTACAGGGCGGCAG